>JAFIRS010005236.1:0-61869 GCA_018342105.1 Gonioctena quinquepunctata
TCATATGGTGAATGAGTTATCACATCCATCCAGGAGACTTTACAATCTGGAAAAAGTTGTTTACATTTTCCTCTATTCGTGTTTCCTAATTTTTGAGCAGCGTAATACTCATTATCTGTATGATGTTCCACTGCTTCAGTAGTGGTGGTTGGTCTACAAAAAATATCGGTGATGATCAATAATGAAAAATGGCACTATATATACTTTCTAGTTATTAAATTCTCCGACGATTTTATATGCATTTTTTATCCCATTCCATAAAAAAAACATTATTCCGATTCATAGTTGACCTCGAGCTTTTCATGGAGTAATATCATTGAATAGGTGAGAAATATCTTTAAGTATTAAGCAAAGATCCCTTTTTTATGCTCTGAGTTGAAAAATTGTTCGAATAAATGGAACTTTCACTTACGTGAATATCGAATGGAAGAGTTCTTCAAATAAGCCATGATGTATATCCATCGGAACATCAGAAGCTTCACATATTGATCTGAGCACACAAGACCTCCCACCATGTCCACGACTGAAAAAAAAATAGATTCGCTGAGGTGGTTGATGATATTTTCTAGTTGCTGGAGGTTTATACAGTGCTCGACTAAAGTCCGTTCCCCCCTTACTAATTTTTGAACCACTTGGTATATCGCAACGGAATTTGGAGGGCTCGAATAGGAGATAAAAACCTACTTTTTCATGAAAAAATCACAGTTAAAAGTTTCAAAATGGCAGCTGAGCGCCATATTCAATAATTTTTTGAAATAGAATACCCCGTATATTATTCTATTTTCGAAATCTGCTTATAATTCTCAACAGTTCTCTTCAATACACTGTAACGAATTTTTCGTTACTTCCTTATACATAACCAATTTCTCATAACTTTTCCGGTTAATACGGGTCAGTAGTCACTGCGCTCAGGTCGTGAAGAATGTGCGATCATTATTGTCCCTAGAAAATGGTATTTTGACAGTGTGACCGTGACATTTCATTTTCGTGTCGATCGGGTTTGTCGAGCGTTTGGTTTTTTCCAAGTGTTTTTATAATAAAAAAGAATCCTAGAATGAAAAACAGGTGAACTATGATTTCGTCGAACCGAAAGGATAATCGTTCTCTTTCTTGATTTGAACGTCGAGATAGGCAGGTGTACGGGGTGAGTTGGCTTTGATTTGTACGATCTATATGTTGAGTGAGTTTCACTGCTGGAGTTTAATAGAGTAATATTATTCTCTTTATCTTTTAATTAATGTTGTAGCTGATTAGCATTCTCTTGTTTTTTCTTATGCTTGTAATATTAGAATTCTTGGAAATACTGCATGGTAATTTTTGAAGGTTAAAGATAGATATTTCGGCCATTTTGACAAATCATTCATAGTACATATTGTGGCTAACGTAACATCTGTTCCGAATATTGGGAACTGATTTTTTTTCATTGGAAATCAGTTCTACGCTTTTGCCTTTTTTAGGTACCAAGTAATTGGTAATCTCGAATGGACTAGAGCTTACTCCCCTCATACTACCAGTAGATTGTTCCAAGGATTCCAATTGAAGCGAAGGGCGTATTTGATTGTTGGGTGACTAATAGGACGGCTCTCTGGTAAGCAATTTTCTTTATTTCATAACTATATGTTTATGAGAGTAATTTTCTTTTCTCTTGAGAAAGAATTGCTTATCGAGAGAGTTGTACCTCTGGCCTAACGGTCTCAGAACACTCGATTCAATATATGCCTCAAGCGTAAAGTTGATTTCCGTTTAATAAATTTCTTATATCTATTACTCCATTCAATTCCCAGTGTAGCTTATTTGATTTTTGATCGTTGCAGAGTCAATTCACTTCAGTTACTACCTTGTCGCCAAGAGCAGGGAGATTCACAAAATTTTTGAGAATTACCTGTTTATCGATTTGAAAGGGAATTGCCGCCCTATTTCAAAATTATCTTTATCTAAGAGAGTTGTGCCCACTGAAAGACGTGAGGTCTCCCTCTGCAGTTATCTTTAAAAATTCTTCAATCAAAAGAATTATTTAACATTATCTTTTCCTAAGAGAGTTGTGCCCGCTGAAAGACGTGTGGTCTCCCTCTTCGGTTTATCTTTGGAAATTCTCAATAAAAGAATTTTTTCACTGTATCTTTATCTAAGAGAGTCGTGCTCACTGAAAGACGTGTGTCTCTCTCTTCTTATCTTGGCTGAAGAGTATACTTTTACTCTGACTATTATCGTTGTTCGGAAACCCTATTTTTTTATGTAGCCTACTAGAGTATTTTGGTTATAACGCTATATTTTCCTTTGGCACTTGCTTTAAAATAATATATCTTTGTACTGGCAACCTTTAAATATTTTGCTTTAAAATAGTAGATTTTTTCTCTGGCAATTTTATAGTATTTTGCTTTGAAATACTATATTTTTTCTCTGGTAAAATTTCAAGGAAATTTTTATATTTCTTTGGGAATACCTTTCCTTTCATTACATTTTTTACCCTTCTGGTACATAGAATCACCTTATCAAAACTTACTTGTTTCAAAACTTAACTGAATTTGAACATAACGTTTTGGGTGAGGTTTGTTTGTTTGGTTTTAAATTTTGTTCATTTTAATATTTTTTAAATTACTTGAAACAAAAAAAATTAACTTATAAATTTAACTCCAGAATAGCAGATTGAATAAATTATTAAAATTAACTTATAAATTTAACTCCAGAATAGCAGATTGAATTGCTATTCATTATCTTTGTTCTTTCACTGTAACCTTCTCGTCTTTTATATAGATTGAGATTTTTATTGTATGCTATCATTTGCATCTATCTTTTGACTCTCGATTAAAATTTGAAACATAAAACTTGAGGTTCAAAGGATATCCTTCGTTCTCCCCTTTTTGTACATATTTTGATTCCTATCATCTTCTTCGCATGATATATACCACGGAGGGAACCCATCTACGGAGACGGAAGGACTAGTAGCCTGGGAGGTCTTACAGCACATCAATATCAGCACTGGTCCGTGAAGATCAACTCAATTCACGCCGATAAGGGGTCTAAAACCAACTATAGAACCACCACGACCATCTTAATCGTAACCGCTGAAACCAAGTTCCTCCTAGAACCGCTGGGACCAGCTTCAAGAAACTAGCCTTCCTCTATCTCGCTCAAGATCTCCGAAGGTATATTCGTGACCAACAACTGGAGGAATCATAGGTGTAAATGTTCGAATTTTGATCAGAGTCAAAATTACTGGTTCCTTTTTTATGTAATTTTTCCATTTTTTTTAAGAGAAGTTAAATACTTTTCTAGTATTTGTAAAAAAATTTATCTTGTTCAGAATTCCAACTGGAATAAATTTGTTAAGTTGATTTATTGCATATTTATTTGCCTTCCCATACAAGCTAGGTAACATTTATTTAATTTTATTTATCTTTGACTTTTGTCTTTAGCAAGTCTGGCGCCCAACTCTTGAACTAGTCAAGTTAATTAATGTATAATTTTTTTAGTGGCCAAATTTGATTAACTAGGAAAAGTCATTAATTGAACCTTACTCACGGCCTAACCGTATCCATCTGAGCAGCCTATCGGCAAAGTGATTTCACCTTGTTAAATTTGAATCATATAATTTAAAATCTGGGGTTCAAAAGTAAGGGGTGTTTACTCCTAAATTCAATTGTTTTCGAAATATTAACGTTTGAAAAGTGACATTTTGGTCATTTCAAACCCAACCAAAAACACTAATATTGCTTTCAATCACGTTTGATATTTGGAGAAACTGGAGAAATTATCATCCAGCAATCCGTATGTTTAATGATAGATTCCCGAAAATCCTATTTCGAGGTCATATTTGCGCAATCTTTTGAATAAGCTCCAAGCAACTGGTACGCTGAAAGATGCTCCAAGATCAGGAAGACCGCCTCTTTCAGAAGAAAAAAAGGTAGAAATTGTTGCTGTCAGTCGACGTCTGCAGTTGCTGAGTAAGTTCAAAAAGTGTCCAAAGAGTCCTAAAAAAAAAGTTTCATCCCTATAAAATGAAAATCCTGCACGCTCTCACGGAGGATGATCCAGACCGGAGGGTTGAATTTTGTGTGTTGTTAACAAGAACAATTGAAGGAAAACGGGGCTTCTTGAAACGTGTATGTTTCGCAGACGAATGCACGTTTTTTTCATAATGGAAAAGTCAACAAACAGAATGTACGATACTGAAGCGATACTAATCCGCATATTTTTAGAGAGACACATACCCAGTTTCCTAAAAAGGTGAATGTTTGGGCGGGGATTTTGGGCAATCGCGTTGTTGGACCGATTTTCATCAAAGGCAATCTTACAGGAGTTCTTTACAGAAATATTTAAGAAACTGAAATTGAACCTCGAATAAGACAAATTGTATTAAACAATCAGGAAGAGTTTGAAAATCCTGAAATCATATTTCAGCAGGATGGGACACCTCCCCATTCCGATCGCATGGCTAGAGAGTTCCTCGATACAAACTTTCCTGGGCGATGGATAGGTCGCAGGGGAAGTACAGAATGGCCACCAAGATCTCCGGATCTTAAACCTCTAGATTTTTACCTTTGGGAGTATCTGAAGTCAAAAATCTACGCCACTGAATGCCAAACAATAGAAGAGTTGGAACGCAGAATAATAGATACATGTGGAGAAATAGATGAACAGACTTTCATCATCGTGAGAGAAGCTATTTATAATAGGGCACTTTATTGTCAAGATTTAGGAGGAGGCCACATTGAACACTTGATGAAATAATTGTTGGGGTTAAATAAAAGTGTTATTCAAAAATAAATTATAATTTTTTAGCTAACTAATTTGTTTTGATTGTGAATTTACAGAACACATTCGTAGTCTTCGAGATTTTCCGGTAAGCGGTACTGTTTATCCTTAAACTCTCTCTCCGCCTCCTATTAGTCGAATTCATTAGGAGATTTAACTACAAATCAATAACAACGATTAGTTAGCAAAATGTTTTACTGGAAGTGACCAAAATCCATACTTCATTTTAAACCGGAATGTCGCTTTTCAAATGTTGAGATTATGAGCAGATTTCGAAAATGGAATAATATACGGGGTGCTCTATTCAAAAAAATTATTGAAGATGGCGCTCAGCCGCCATTTTAAAACTTTAAGCAGTGATTTTTTCATGAAAAAGTAGGTTTTTATCTCTTATTCAAGCCCTTCAAATTTCGTTGCGATATACCAGGTGGTTAAAAAATTAATAGGGGGGAACGGACTTTAGACGAGCACTGTATGAGTCATATTTGAAACAATTATGAAATAATCGAAATTTAGTGTGCAAAAGTTTCGCGAATTGGCATCTGGAATTCCGATGTTTTCAGTATTTTCTGAAGAATAAAAACTTATACATCCGTATGTTAATGATCAAAGTGAATTGTGCGAAAAATTTCTGAAATAATCATGCCTGATCATAACAGAGGCGATGTCCACCGACCCACCAAGGAAATTGAGCCAACACATAGTGGTTCACAACGAAAGACGGAGTTCAGGCAGTGTACATGGAGTAGATCTAGGCGTTGACTTCATTGTAAATTTAAAATAGTATGTAGAAGAATTGAGCTTCCAATCTCTATCTACAAAAACTTTCAAGTGGAAGCTGCACAAACCAATTCGATGTCGGACAGACAAGCAGCATCAGGAAGAATGGAAAATAGAATGAAACTGGTGTCCTTCAGTGCCTAGGCCTAGGCAAGTACAACAGAATGAAACTTGTTGGTACCTTAAGCATAAATACTTCGAAGGAATTCAGAAAGTCAACTTCCCAACTGAATACTGAACTATGTTAGAGTTATTCAGTTGAAAAAATTCAGTAAAAAATCATTCAGAGTGTTTTTAACTAAGTTGAAATACCTAGGGGTAATTCTAGATAAGAAACTCACGTGGAATGCTCATAAAAAAAGTATCCAACAGAGCAAGGCAATATAAATAGAAATATTTTCAGAATGTGCCTGATTGTCGGACCTATCGTTTGAAGAAAAAAAATCGAGTCGATGGCTTGGATAGAAAAAGTATATTCAGGGCTTAGTATTTCGTCTATCTGGAGATTTTGGATCCCCTAGTTGGTGGATTGTTAAAATGATTATTTTATGTCATGCCTCTAATCTAGGAAAGAAAAGCCATACGTAATGATGAACGGATTTGGTGATTATGACTTGGGGGTTACCGTTATCGTTTTCGGGTGAAGTGATTTGAGCTTGTTCAACTTTAGCGTTATGTTGTGATGGTCAGTGAGTTGAATGGATTTGTAGAGAGTCTAAGATGGAAATTATCATGACTTCCATTCCTAAATTATTTTATCTGCGATATTGATGATGTAAGTTTCGATGAGTGAGTGCCATTTTTTACAAGTTTTTATTTTACTTGCTTCGTTTGTATGTCATTCTGTCATTCTTTCTGGTTCAAAATTTGTAATCCATTTTTGGAGCACTTGCCGGCATCCGATTGAACTGAAATTTGGCAGGTGTTCATAATTCCGGTGACAATGCATCATGAAAAAAACAAAATGGCGGCTTTAAGAAGGCGGACGAGTTTTGTGATTATGGTACGATTCGATTCAAAATTGGTATGTAGAGGTTTTCGGGGACGGGAATTGCGATTTTTTTGTCAAAATTCGAAAATCCAGATGGCGGCCCAAGGGGACAAGTTCAAGTTCAAAATTTATAAATTTAAGATGGCAGCTCCAAAATGGTAGAGGAGTTTTGTGATTATGGTCAGATTCTATTCAAAATTTGTATGTGGGAGTTTTCGGAGTCGGATATAATGATTTTTTTGTCAAAATTTATGAAATTGAAATAGCGGCTCATGGAATTTTTGTTATAGAAGAAAACAAAATGGCGCTCCAAGATGGCGGACGAGATTTAGGTTTGGGGTCCGATTCGATTCAAAATTGGTATATGGGGATTTTCAGGGTCGGAGATTATGTATTTTGCTTCAAAATTCATAAAATCAAAATGGCGGCTCGAAGATGGCCGATGATTTCTGTGTTTCTGGTCCGATTCTATTCAAAATTGGTATGTGGAGGTTTTCGGGGTCGGAGATTATGAATTCAGTCAATTATTGATTTTCAGTTGAAATTCATAAATTGTTAGATGGTCTCTTCATTGAAGGACTAGATAGCTCATAACTTACAGGAAAAAAGCCTTATAAAAACGATGCTTGGACAAAAATGCATAGATTAAGGCGTACTCATAGACAAATTAAAAATAAAGAGACTGTTTGAAACATTGGCGATCTTGACCACCAAGTTTTTGGTACGGCCAGTCGCGCATGGAGGCGCTGCCCGCAATCCACAGACGACTGATGACATGATAATTTTCCAATTTCAACATTTGTCAGAAAATAGAAGTTTATTGTTTACACATGTATTTTTTATTATGATAAACCACGCAATAATTCTTCTACTGTTATTGTCATCGAAAAATTAATGATAGAAATTATACTATGGACTTGAATTAAGAACCCAACGACGAAAATAGAATGGTTTGTTATTCGAGTTGAAATGCTGAAATTCCTGGAAATATTCTTTCACAAGGTAAAATATAAGCTGCTTTTCACAAACTGATACTTATTTCCATCCATCAGTTGCAGACATTTTTTCACAAACTGATACTTATTTCCATCCATCCGTTTCCATTTCCTATCACCATCTGAGGAAGTACGAAGAAGTATATGGTCTACTTGATTATCATCAAACTGGATTATTTGTTATACCTACTCATTCTCCTTTGTGCTGATAAATTAACAAAATTATTGAAGGTTCGTTGTAGATGTAATTTGTTTTTATTTTGGTTGATTTCATGATAAAACTGAAGAATATTTTTAATTTTGTTGTTTTTCGGAATTTTATTATTGTTTTGTCTGTAGTTGTACCTTGTCCTAGATAAAATAAAATGTGTTTTTAATAGTGTTTATTAGTGAGTTTATACAGCAAGTAAAATAAAATAAGAAATAAAATTAAGTAATTTAAAAAGTTAAAACTACACAACATCCATAACAAGTTTATACAGAAGTAATATAAACTAAGAAGTAAAATAAAAGATGGTTAACTTTTATCTTTTATTTTATTTTACTTTGACTAGTTGTTAGGTACATGTACATACTGAATAATTTAGACAAATTGACGAAAGTTGATGATAGATGACATAATATTATAGCTATTTGGCTCTAGTATATGTTTTTGTGTTCATAAATGGAAAATGGTGTGTTCAACGCCATTTTTAAAAATTTTTTTTTCGGCCAATAATGTCTTTAGATGACGAATATTTTATAATATTATTGTTAGTATTGTCAAAAGTGGCTTATTTTTCATTCAATAAACAATAACGGGGCCAATTTTTGAGTAAACATCATTGTTCTCGCCCTTTGTTATATTTAGTTAAGTAAAGGAAAACTATAGACACAGTCCGGCAGCATTGTATCTCTCCGTTGGCGAGAGAGTGGAAAAACAATAATTCAGTATCATCGAAAAGTAAGTGCACATCGGGCTGTACAGGTTTCGGCGGTTTTTTAACTGTTCTAAAAACTCTGTAACGGTGCTAGGTTCGGCTAGCTGGTCCTTTCGATTGACGAAATTGTGAAATTGCTCATACTTCCTTATCCCAACTTTCCTTCCCAACCATGTTTACCCAGTGAACAAAAATTGGACTTATAAGCCAAGGAAAAGTCTCACCAACGAAATATCGGTGAGTATAATTTTGATTTTACAAATTTCAAACTGAGCTAAGAGGGAACACATCATTGAAATTGAGGCAACCTCCACATAAAATCCCAAATTTCGATTGACAGCTTCTTACTTCTCACTTTAATTTACTCAGCTCTATAAACACTCTGAAAATTATTATTTCTTATTTTACTTTATTTTATTTCTTATTTTATTTCACGTGCTGTATGAACTCACTTTAACTTATTTTTCTTGTTTCATAAGAACTTTAATTTTGTTCTTGATATCATGAACGAAAGATTGATTTTGAAACTTTATTCTGACCACGAACGAACTAACAGATTCTAAGAATCGATTACTGTATATATTTTATTAGTGATCGATTTGCCATTCCTTTATTTCATATGATACAACCATTCATATGAAATACAGGAATGGCAAATCGATCACTTATAAAATATATACCTTATCGACCATATAAAAGTAACAATTTAAAAAACCCGCCTTATCTCAATCGGTAACTGAAGATAAATCTGTTTTACCAACTGTACTAACTTAGTTCGGCCAGTTGCGAGATATGTCGCCACTGTCCAAACGTGGTGCCAACTTTCTCTGCAGGTTTGACAACTCTCTTTATTTTTAGTTTCTCTATGGGCGTACTTAAGTACTAAAAAGCACAAAATGAAATAATTAATAAAAAACCTTCTTAAAGACAAGCTTTTATTCAAATGCACTAAGAAGTAAAAACTAATTGCTTTGGATGTGTGACGTAGGTTATTCCGTGAGTTATAGATTCAAAAGATTGTCGCTTTTGTGTTCGACCTGAAAACTTTGCGCGACAAGCTTTTGAATCTATAACTCACGGAATAACCTACGTCACACATCCAAAGCCATCATTTTTTACTTTTTAGTGCATTTGAATGGAAGCTTGTCTTTGAAAAAGTTTTTTATTAATTATTGTTTAGGTTATCTTAAGGTAGATGATTGAAACTTGGATCACATCTCATGTTATGTACGATTTTACTCTGGAAAGGAGAGATCTGGGAGTAGTTAGAAATCAGTCTTTTTCATGTACTCACCCAATCGAATCATATTCCAACATTTTATAGAGATCCCATCTGGAGACATGCCTTTTCTTGCGAGATGAGTATTCTGTTGGCATCAATTGGGATATATTCATTGGCAGGGAATATGACGCGCGGAAAGCCCATCCAAAGACGATTACTTCAGGTTTAACCTCCACTGGTATACCAACACCGATGATCAACTGTCAAAATGATGTTTTAACGTTCATTAGAAGAAATAACACACACTGTGAATATTGCGAATACAAATTCATTGTGGGCATTTTTTCAACAGGACCCTTAAAATCAGTTTGATATTTTTTTAGTCAAATCTTTCATATCAGCATTCTCTCTTAGTGTTCTAACCTATTTCAAGAATCATATCATCAATTTCACTGATGATATGAATATCAACTCATCTTCTGAATGAGATCAAATATTGAAAATAATATTTCCTATTTTTTAAAATATTCATTTAATTTTTAGTTCTTTAAAAAGTTTTTGATACTATTTATCATGGTAAACATTTATTTTGAATCGAAAATTAAAGTTCTATATTTCAGTGCTTATTCAAAATGTATATGATATAATTTTCATGTACAAATATAAAAAATTGTTCAGTACCTGCCATGAGAATAAGAAATCATCTTGATTGAAGTATTTTTTATTATTTTTTGATTTTTTATTCTCATGACAGGTACTGAACTATTTTTGATATTTGTACATCAAAATTATATCATATACATTTTGAATAATCATTGAAGATGGTCGTAGGCGCTTTGCTTAAATATACAAAATTTTACACGAAATACAGAACTTTAATTTTCGATTTTGAATCGTCGTGTACACAACAGTATTGAATATTTATTTTGAAGTTGCCAATGGAAAAATGAATCATATATATATATATATATATATATATATATATATATATAAATATATATATATATATATATATAAATATATATATATATATATATAAATATATATATATATATATATATATATATATATATATATATATATATATATATATATATATATATATAAGGGTAGTCTCGTGACTGGACTAGTTGAAAATAACTATGAATTTGAAATAAACTTAGTAGAAAGGATATTCCTTGAGGTTGCAGTCAAATTTAATGGCCAGTGAAAGAAAACTTTTCTTATTGTAAGTTGAAATGTTTATTTCATTACAGACAGCTGTGAAAAAAACACAATTGTGAAATACGATTTTAAACAAATTTTAATTGAACTTCTAAGGTGAGGTGTACAACCTCACCTTAGAATTCAATTAAAATTTGTTTAAATCGTATTCACAATTTGTGTTTTTCCTTTCTTCACAGCTGTCTTGATAATGAAAATAAACATTTTCGAAAGCTTGACAAAATAAGAAAGAGTTTTCTTCTTTCACTGGCCATTAAATTTGACTGCAACCTCAAGGAATATCCTTTCTACTAAGTTTATTTCAAATTCATAGTTATATATATATATATATATATATATATATATGAAATTCAAAATGGGATACACATAACCAAAGCCAAAAATTAGGAACATAAATTTTTTATCGAAACACATTGATTTGGTCTGAAAGCAATATCTTCAAGATTAGCGGTTTCTAGCGGCTAATTTTTCCAGAGTTTTTGACTACACTCCTTAAACACTCACTTTGTACAAAAACTCCTTCGGGACACATCGGGAAATATAACAAATGCTCCATTGAATATAGAAATGAATAATAAAAATTGGCAAAAAGTAAACGGTGCCTTTTCTTGTGCCCTATCTCATACTTAAAATAAGATATTCCCTGTTATTACAAACTAACATACCTGTCCTTCCATAATCCATGATAATCAAATATAAGTTATAGTTTTCAACGTGACATGAAATTGAAACGTGATCTCACGAACTCAATTTTTATATTTCACATGATCAACCTACTTCCTCAAGCAAGAATACACTTGGATATAAAATATACAATTCCCTCCCAGAGAAAATGAAAAAAAGGACATAACTGGGAATACACAAGAAATCGCCAATGATTTAATAAATCAACCAATGTGAAAAATATTGTCAAATCGATTTGTTTGAAAATATGAACAGGATGTTCATAAAATCAGATGTGGAATCATCAGGGACTGAAAGATAAACTTTGGTCACTATCTTCCATCGTTCAAGATAACCTCTTGTGGGCTGTTCATGTTGAAAAGGGAAACGTTCTCAATTGAATATTGAATTGAAAGAATTAAGTTGTTTTCTGTTAGACATTCACAAAAAATAACTTCATTGTCATATATTATTCGAATGGAAATATATAATTTATTTCATTGAATTGATTTGTAAAAATGATAGAGAAAACATTGCCATTATTTCAATCATCTCTAGCCTCTAGTCACCCTAGAGTTATCCACTAATCAAGTACTCATCAATCAAATCTTTCATAAATCATAAGAAAACTATCAATGAGTCATATCCACAAATACTCAAATAAACCATGTTTCTATGAAATCATCTATTGATTAATCAATCATTAACGACAATGCTCGTTATACAAATAAAATTATCAAAATGAGTTCCTGAAGGAAATGAGATATATCAGATAAATAAAGTTTTAGAACTTAATAACAGGCTTCTAAGCGATTTCAACAAAAACAAAAAATCTATCAGTTAATGGATCAACCTAAAAATCTCACGTCATCAATACATCTAGCGATATATATTTATAATTCCAGCAAATGCAAATCCACTAACCAATCCATATATAGCAAATATTTTTTTCAACTTGATACCCACCTGTATGATGTCAAGTGATCCGGGAAACAACAAATAACGTTTTTGGCGACTTAAACTTTTCTCCATTCTCTCGGGAATGCAACTCACTCCCAAACATTTGAAAATTATAAAAAATCGTACAATACTCAGAAACTGCATATTTCTTGAGATCACCGCTTTCGAAACAAGGCTAGGAAAATTCAAATTATTCAGAACAAATAAGCCATTTGAGATCTCAAATTAGTCAGATGTTGTTTATTGCTTGAGAAAATAAAAGAACAGTTCATTTCTGATTGGGTAGATCCGTCTTGGAATGCCCGTTATTCTAAGGTTCAAATAGATCTTACAACATTGATCAATATACCAATATACTTAGTGATTAATATAATATTGTACAGTGTGTGCCAAAAATATCTAAAATCCAAATTTTCTCTTTTAGATTTTTTCTTTTGAGTTAGGGTCCTTGCACAATATCTATCAGATGTAGTTCAATGTCCAGCGTGGCTTTAGCCGGGGAAGTAGTTGCTTTCTGTTAGATATTTCAAAAAATTACTTCATTATTGTCGTAGACATTTTTCAATTTTCAGAAAAATCTTTCAATTCAATATTCAATTGAAAATATATTCCTTTTCAACATGGATACTTCGATGGAAGATAGTGACTAAAGTTTATCTTTCACTCGCAGATGATTCCTCATCTGATTTTATGTACATCCTTTTCATATCATCAAACAAATCAAGTAATAAATACCTCCCCAAATGTTTTTCCGTAGTCTTTACTGGATCTATTTTCCCCATTTCCTTCTTTTCTACTATAGGAATAATTGACTGGTGGGGTTTCTTCAACAGGTACAATCTCTAAACATGGGATCTGTTTCCCGCATTTCTTCCTCTACTACTATAGGATTAATTGTCTGATGAGGTTTCCTCAATAACTACAACCTCGAAACATGTAAGTTAAATGGTGATAAATACCTTCTCAAATGTTTTTTCCTGGTCTTTATGGGATCTGTTTCTCCCATTCCCTTTTCTACTACTATACAATTAATTGCCTGATGAGGTTCCCTCAACAAAAACAACCTTCTAATCATGCAAAGAGAATGGTAATAAATACCTTCTCAAATCTTTCTCCATGGTCTTCATGGGATCGATTTCCCTCATTCCCTTCTCTACTACTATAGAATTAATTGCCTGATAAGATTTCCTCAACAAGTACAACCTTCTAGACATACAAGTGGAATCGTAATAACTACCTTCTCAAATGTTTTTTCCTTGTCTTATGGGATCTGTTTTCCCCATTTCTTACTCCGCTACTATAGAATTAATTGCCTGATAAGGTTTCCTCATCAAGTACACATTCTAGACATACGAGTGGAATCGTAATAAATACCTTCTCAAATGTTTTTCCTCTGTCTTCATGGGATCTGTTTCCCCTATTCCATTCTATACTACTATAGTATCAATTGCCATCAAGTACAACCTCTAAACAAGCAAGTAGAACGGTAATAATTACATTCTAAAATGGTTTTCCTTGGTCTTTATGGGATCTGTTTCCTCCATTTTCTTCCCTACGGCTATTGGGAATTCAAAATTAGATGCCAGCGCCAGAGTGGCGAAAATTCAAACCAGACATACGTACATTGTTTGTCTGTTTTCTCAGAGGTTATATATACACTTGTGTTTGGAGTTTTCCTTAAAATATTTCCGTTTGGTATTAATTTCCAGTTTTTTTGTGTAGTGTTATACATTTCAAGACTCTAGTGGTGTGAAAATGTGTCTTTATCACCTAGATATACATATATAGTCACATTTGTTTTCCATACTGTACGAATAATCTTCGGTATGTTGAATAATATCTATTTTTCTCTACTTAACTCTCTTTTTTTTCTTCTCAACTATCTTTGAAGGTTCTCTTTTTCACTTTTTTTCTTGGCCACACACGATACTGAAACATTTTGGGAAGGAACTGTATTCTTCTTCAAGATCCCAAGAGCTCGTCGTCTGTCTATAGACTCACTCAATCTTAGTACGTTACATTCATTTTCTCACGGAAAATGATAAAAACTTATTCCAGTACAACGGAATTGTTTGGCCTAAGAGTCACATTGAGGTACGTACACAACAATAATGATTTGAACTAGGATCGCTCATTTTTTCACTTGTGGACGTACAATAGTCAACAGAATATTCACCAGGTAAACCAGAATTTCATTGAATGTCAACAATCACAAGAGTTGAAAAGGGAAACATTCTCAATTAAATATTGATAGAAAGATTTTTCTGTGAATTGAAAAATCCACAATTAAAATAAAGTTATTTTTTGTGAATGTCTAACAGAAAATAACTACTTCCCCGGCTAAAGCCACGCTGGACATTGAACTACATCTGATAGATATTCTGAAGAGGCCCTAACTCAAAAGAAAAATCTGAAATTGAAAATTTGCATTTTCATTCAGATAGTAATTTGATTTTCTATTCCAGTCTTAATTAAGAACTCATAAAGATGAATGAGGCAAAGAAGAATGTTTTCCAAAAGAAAGTACTCACCAGAAATCATTCGTAACATTGACGCAGGAGAGACATCGCATTCACTAGGTCTTCAATACATTTTTGTCGACGAAAATCTATTTCACGCTTCCACGATCATCAGGAAGACCGGAAGATAGTGACTAAAGTTTATCTTTCAGTCGCAGATGATTCCACATTTGATTATATGAACATCCTGTTTATATTTTCAACAAATCAATCACTAGAGATTCGACAAGTATTGAGTGTATAATGGCTAAAATCATATGAACATTGATGTTTCGAAAAGTAAACAATGTGTCGTTATCACCTAGATATACATATATAGTCACTCTTTTTCCATACTATATGAATAATTTTCGTATGTTGAATAATATCTCTTTTTTATCTTCTTATCTCTCTTTTCTCTCCTTTCAACTCTCTTTAAAGGTTTATTTTCACACTTTTTTCTTGGCCACCTACGATACAGGAAGATTTTGGGAAGGGACTGTATTCTTCTTCAAGAGCCCATCGTCTGTCTATAGACTAGATTAGTCTGCACCAGAACGTTATGTTCATTTTCTCACGGAAAATGATGAAAACTTATTCCACTCCAACGGTATCGTTTTGCCAAGAGTCACATTGAGGTACACAACAATAATGATTTGAACTTGAGTCATTAATTTTGTCACTCGAGGACGTACAATAGTCAACAGAACATTCACCACGTGAACAAGAATTTCATTAAATGTCAACAATCACACGAGATTCAACAAGTTTTAGGTATACAATGGCTAAAATCGAAAAGTAAAAAATGTACTTATGTTTAAAAATCGACACCAGAGGGAGTATCCGTTATTTTGAATTCCCAATGGAATTAATTACCTGGTGAGGTTTTCTCAACAAGTACAACATCTAAACATGCAAGTGAAATGGTAATAAATACCATTTGGTCTTTATGAGGTCTGTGTTCCCCATTCCTTTCTCTACTACTATAGAATTAATTTCCTGTGAAGTTTCCAAAAAAAGGGATCTGTTTCCTCATTCATTCCCTTCTCTACTACTATATAATTGATTGCCTGATGAGGTTTCCTCAACCCTCAACAAGTACAACCTCTAACCATGCAAGTAGAATGGTGATGAATACCTTCTCAACTGTTTTTCCATGGTCTTCATGGGATCTGTTTCTTACATTCCCTTCTCTCTTGATGCTTTTTAAAAAAAATCGTTGTACCAATTATTTCCATGATTTGTTCGGATAGGTACTATGAATCAGGAAATTTTATTTTATAAGCTGAATATTATACCCCCACGCCTTAAAACCAAGTGAGCCACCTAAGCTATCAAACTACTTGTGTGCATTACTTGTAATAATCACAACATTTGCAGAAGCAAAGAATGACACAGAGAAATTAGGCATTGAAAAAAAATATTTTTATATTGAAAATTGAACTGTATGTTTGTTTGCACTCCACTAAACGATCAGGTTTATAATATAGCCGAATATTATACAATATAGATCAGTGTGTGAAAGTAATTATCATCGGTATAACATACCAGTCGCGAATTTCAATTCAATTGAATTAGCAGAAATGGAAAATTTTCAATGTTCAAATTCTATAATTTTGACCAAAACACTTCAGGAACCGAGTAAACGTGATAACGCGGCCCAACGCAAGAAGACAAATATTTAGTATTTGATAAATATGAGGAAGCTCCGAACTATTCAAGGACGTTGCAGAGGGCAGCACATGCCGAGACCCCATAATGCGACTTATATTTCATGAATCGTACACAAGTTCAAACACTGGACTGTAACTATGTTCATGAGGTCCACCCCAAAAGTAGGTACCAATCGAATCAGCAGACCCCGTAGAATACGTTAGAAATGGTTTAGAATTGTGGGGTCTTGAAAATTACCCCATAATTCAGGATGACCCCACCATGATATTTATAATCTTTCGAAAGACCCCTTTGTGATTAGGAGACCTACGCACACCCACACACACACACACATTTTCAATTTGTTTTTTTTGTGGCTCTATAAGTGGTATACAGTACAAAGTTATTCCAATCCACAAAACAGGTGATATCAATACACCTGATAATTTTCGTCCCATCTCAATAATCCCGTTTCTGGGATTAAAAAAAAACCTAAATCCCGACTATCTCTCTACTTTGAGAAGTTCAATTTACTGCATAAGAACCAGTACGGTTTTCGTAAAAATCGATCAACCACACAGTCTCCAGAGTAGTGGAGGACATAGTTGAGGGCGGTCGCCGGACATCCATAAGCCTGTGCGATCTCAGCAAGGCCTTCGACTGTGTTAATCATGAAATACTCCACCGTTATGGTATCAGAGGGGTACCTTTGAAGGTTTTTGAATCATATTTGCAAAATAGAAAGCAGTGTGATAGCTCAAATGGAAGCTTTTCTAACTTCGAGCCTGTAATTCACGGTGTTCCTCAGGGCTCCGTTCTGGGTCCACTTTTGTTTATTGTTTACATCAATGACTTTTTTAGCACATGCAATCAATCACTTGTATACTATTTGCTGATGATTCATCATTGATTCACTCAACTCCGTCGGATGTGTGCCCAAATGCTTCCATTGCAACAGTCGAGAGGAAAGCGGAAAATTGCAAATTACTTGACTCTGAACGAGGCTAAAACAAATCGTCTGAACTTCTCAACAAGTATTCATATGGGAGATTACGTCAAACTTCTGGGCGTTTCTCTCGATGATACCCTAAATTGGTCAAAACATATGGAATTACTTTGCTCCAAATTGTCCAGTGCGATCTTTATTATAAGACAACTGAGGAGAGTGGTGAGTAGAGATGTTCTGCTGAATACCTACTACGCATTTTTTCATTTACATATAGCATACGGTATAACTTTATGGGGAAATGCGACAAATTCACTAAATGTCTTCAAACTTCAAAAAAAGGTGGTTAGGACTATTGCATTTGCAGGTTACAAAGACCACTCTAGGCCACTATTTCAACAATACGGTATTATGACATTGCCCTCTTTATATATATATCAACAACTTTTAGAAATCCATAAAAATTAACATCAACTTTCACTAAATTCAACTTTCCACGACTACAACAGTCGACGTGCAGATCAAATTATACCCGATTAAAAAAATCTATGGATAACTCTTCTAATATAAGTCTTTACAATCTTACCTAGGGAAGTTAAATCTCTCTCTTCAAATTGTTTCAATCTTAAAGTGAGACAGTTCCTCATCAACTCAAGTTTCTATTCAACTGCAGAATATTTAGACACCCCCCCCATTCGCATGATCATTGTTTATATATTTTCAAATTGTTAATGCTTTTATATATTTTTAATTGTTAATGCTCTTATGTTTTGTGTGTTTGATATGGTTTTATGCTGTCCATCTTGGTGTTTTGACTGGACTTGAGATTCTTATTTAATATGAGTATAATATCTGTTGCTCATTTACATGACTTGCTACAAATGTAAACTCACATGTACGTAGTCAAATAAAGTATGTCTATGTCAGGAAGTTCCCGATCGTCTCCAGTTTACCAATTATCAAATCATTATAAACAATAACAATCACATGACTTTTTCGACATTATATTTCGATATTTTCAATTTTGAGTTATTGACTATTTCCAAAGTAACTATTGTTGGGTTTGTTAATATAATTTCCCTTTCACGTTTTTATCTCAAATATTAGACAAAGTATTCTTCGAATTGAAAAAATTAAAGGTTGAATTAAAACTCAAGTGAATTTAATATTTTTCATTTATCAAAACATGTTAGTCCATATAGAATTTTCACAGGAAGGATATTGTTCTTTACAATCGTGGCCTTTGTTTGCAGCTTTGTCATAATCATCTTCATCTGGGTAATTTTCATGAGGTTTTATCCTGAAACAATATGAAAGTTCAAATGAAATGTACGAGATGTAAAAACAAATGAATAAAGAATAGTAGTTTATGTAACAAAGGCTTTAGCGGACGAATCAGAATATGAAGATGATTTCCGATAAAGCCGTATTGCATACAACATTTTTTTGTATTAGCTTTCCAAATAAACATAACGGCCTTAGTTACAGATTTTTTTGGACTGCACACTTCGTGAAATATTGTTCATTATATTTAAATAATTCCTATATTAGACGTTTTAAGGAATTCTAAGATGTTTGTTAGTCTCTAGACATTTTGAGAATATGTTCATCAACAAATATAAGGGTTTGGAAAGTTCGTGGAGAAAAACAGTATAACAAATTTCGATGAAACGATGTTTGAGAGGTAGACCGGAAGATCAGTAGCAGAGCAGCGAGACAAAAAGCCACCTCGAAACACCAGCAAGCAGCCAACCAGACGGTGCCAGCCGGAACCCACCGAAGCCGACCGATCGCCTGGTCCTAGCACAGATGGACGAGAGGTTGCTAGCCAGCCGCAAAGCAGTCATCACGGGGCACCCGACACTAGAATGGACCGAGAGGAGCCCACACTAGCGAACGCATTGAACCTGCTACCTGCATGTGAAATATACAGAGAAAAGATGAGTAATTAGGTAATAGGGTAATCAGGTATGCGGTATTTGCGAACGATGAGATATATAAGTCCCGTGTCTGGATTTTTTAAAGCTCCCTGTCAAAGTGAACCCTAGCATTGATTCAGGTCTGGCGAGTTTCATCATCCCGACTACTGCATTATTGAAAATCTCTCTGTTAACGTAAGCTCTAGGATTTTGCCAGACCCGGCGAGTTTCATTATCACGACCACTGCATTCTTTGACAGCTTTTTTTTGCACAATCCTGCACGTACCTCGCTTCAATAATCTCCCGATTGGGCGTCAACATATAATTGTAGCGTGAAAAGACCCCTACCTTCCGGCCATTGAAAAAATCATCATCATCAAAACAGTTATCCCGAAAAAAGTCTAGCTTGGATAGAAAAAAAGTTAGGGACTTGCACGCACCCCTGGGTCACTCTGTATGAAGGGGAGAGTGTTGTACCTTGAGATGCATGTACCTTTGGACAAAAAGGCTAAATTCGCCATCTATGGTCGTAGAGTGGAAATTGTCAAACATAGTCTCAAGCGTGTTGAGATGACTTCACTTCTCAGTAGCTTTGACGATTAGATGCAGTACACGCGCTAATGGGATTATTTTGTGTTTTGAGTGCAACGATTTGATTTTTACGACTGTGTATGTTGAGGATTGGAATAGCAATTTCGGGAAGACTGAATTATGTAAGTGTAGAGTTTAGTTTCTTCCTATTTTTTTGGTTATAAGGAAAACCTAAATTTTCTAACCTAGAAAAAAATCGCAACAAAAATCAGTCAGGATTCATAACATGTACCTTGGGACATTAGTCTGCACGTACCTTTGGACAGTCCCAAGGTACATGCATAAATATTGGTGATTAATTATCTTATGCATTCTCAATTCCTTGGAACATATAATAATAATCTTTGGTTGGTTTACGTATCTACTTATTTTTATTGTTTCAGCAGGATGCCACGAAGTAAAACTGGCAATAAAAGAAGAGCTGTTGATGCTGCTAATCTTCAACTAGCCGTAAATAATGTATAGTAAAATAATACAAGTTTAAGAGATGCAGCAGCACTATATAAGATCAGTAAATCAAATTTAGCACGCCATATCAAGTTACACTGCAAATTTGGCAAACCTGCTGAATGAATGCTGTTAGAAAAATATTTACAGTGGAAGAAGAGAAGCAGCTAGAGGAATATTTGCAATTCTCATCTCGACTACATTAGGGCTTGAATGAACAAGAGATTCGTGAATTAACTTATCAGTGCCGGATAAATGGAAGGAGGAGAGAAAAGCAGGCAGAGAGTGGCTTCGGTGGTTTTTGAAACGACATAATAAGTTATCATTGAGAAAAGCAGAAACAACTAGTCTGTCGCGTTCAACGAGTTTCAACAAAAAAAAACGTTGATGAATTTTTTGCCAAACTTAGAAAATGCCAAGAAAAGTACAAATTCTCACCAAGCAACATATATAATGTTGACGAAACTGGAAATTCCACTGTTCATGTGCCACCGCGTATTATATCTCCTAAAGGAGTGAAAAAAGTAGGGTGCACGACTTCGGGAGAACGTGGAATCAATATAACTATGATAACGGGTATAAGCGCTATAGGAAACCATTTATCACCAATGCTAATCTTTCCGAGGGTTCATTTCAACACATGTTGAACGGAGCTCCCCCAGGCACGATTGGAGCTGCCAATCCCTCAGGTTGGTCTAACGATGGAAAATTATTTCAGTACATGAAACACTTCATCGATTATGTAAAGCCATCCAAAGACAAACCAGTTTTATCAGTGTATGATAATCATGAGAGCCATATGTCCATTCCCGTTATTGATCTCGCAAAATTCAATGGTGTTGTGTTACTCATATTTCCACCTCACACTTCGCAAAGCTCCAACCTTTGGATCGAACTATTTTTGGCCCTTATAAGACCTATAACAATCAAGCTGTTAGTGGATGGATGCTTAAAAATCCAGGAAAACCAATTTTCCTTCCCAAAAGCGGTTTCTCAACAGAACATAACAAAGGGATATTTTGTAACGGGAATTTGTCCTCTGAATACGGAAATATTTGGCGAAGATGAATTTTTGAGTGCCTTTGTAACAGATCGACCAGAGACTGAAAATGGAGTTGAACAACAGATTGAAAATTTTGACAAATCGGGACCATCGCATCAACCCCAAATACGTCTCCAACGCAGGTTAATTTTGTAAGTCCTGAAATGATAAAGCCATATCCAAAGGCTGCTCCAAGAAAGACAACAGGAGGAAGAAAGAAGGGAGAAACCAGAATATTGACGGATACCTCCGAAAAAAATGCGATAGAAATGGAACATTTGGAGAGACTGGCCAAAAAGTCCAAGAACAAAGTTCTAAAAGTGACCAAGAAAGTTTTTGCAAAAAGTTCCGATGATGACGATACCGAAATACATCTGCAGGATTCTAGTGATGAAGATGATTATTTGGAAAAAATAGTTGAAGAAAGTATGGAAATAGAAAAGGAAATGGTATAGAAATTTCCACGATATTGGAAGGATATTTTGCATTAGTAGAATTGAAGGGTAAAAAGTCTGTGCGTCGTTATACAGTCGAAATAAAGGGGATTTTGAAAGAAGGTGTTTTGAGATTGTTTATTTAAAAAAATAATGGATAGTAATAAATTTGTGAAGAATAGTGAATTATACGAAATCAGCAAATCAGTGGTTGGAGAATCAGAACGTCGAATGGAACAGTTATCCTTTCCAGTAGACTCATAATATGTATTAATAAATGAGATCTGCACATTTTTAGGAGTTTTTCATTTATTTATTTGTTGTCTCGATGAAAAATCAGTGCTGTCCCAAGGTAAAATTAGTACTGTCCCAAGGTACAAGACCCTGTTGTACCTTGGAACAATTTGCAATCAACAGTTTCCTTCCAGTTATCAATATGATAATATAACATTAACCTTTTGCGAATTTTGATATGAATAGTCAAAATAATAGTAAGTATGTTGGTCATGATTGAATTGGTCTGAAGCCGAAGATATAAAACAAAAATGGAAAAATGTCCCAAGGTACAACACTCTCCCCTATATGTATATTTACCTGAATACAGCCTTCAAAATTTCTTCCATCAAGGTGCCTTTTCCTTCGGGGACTTGACTTACTTCGCATATTGCTTTCATTAGGCACGCTCTGCCATCTTTACTCAACCTGAAAATAGATTTATATTCTGATCATTACTTTAGAACGGCCAAAAATAGAAAGTTTCAATGAGCCTGAATAAGTGGCATTCACAAAATGTCTATGATTTGGATTATTTGATCCGCCTTCCAAAAACTTACGCTGTTAATAATGTCTGTATTTTCCCATATAAATCCCGTCGTGTCCTTCTGTGGATTTCGTGGTACACTGGATGGATATAATATGTGACAGGTTCAACTTCATTGCTATCATCGTAACGACTATTTGGATATCTGGAAGATATAAAAGTTGCGACATACCATTTTGTTAAACGTGAAATCATTCAACTTCACCCAAATTAAAACGATTCAATCGATGCAGTATTACCAATCAAGTTCACAGAACACCGTATCGTGACAAGTTACGACGAGAGAAGGTTTCGAGATGCAACAGAACATCTCCGTGCCGCCCCCTCAGTTCGTGAGATTCTCTTAAGATGGATATTGTGACTGCAGACTATTTAGTATAGAAGAACTATAGGCAAACACCTTGATACCCACGCATTTATTGATTAGTGCCACTGTGAATGGTGGCAGTCATTTACTTTTGTATTGAAATTTCAGAAAAACTATTTTTTGTGCTGTCAGCCAAACTGACCAAACAGACAATGTTCACTGCATATTGGTCTAGACATGCAAACATGGTTGTGTATATTTCTTTGACGTGATGACGGGAGACCGTGTGATGCACGTGATCAACCAAGTTATTTCATCGTGAAAATTGTAATGCTCTTGACTGAAGGAACGCGACACAAAAAGGTGAACGACGGTTTCCTTTCGTCCGTTATTAAATCAGACGCAGGAATGCGGGGTGAGTTCCGACAAAGAAGTAAACTCTCGTAAATTATTTGATATGATAACACCACCTATCAAAACGCCTCATAAATATGTTACGCTGACAGCGACGACTCAAAACTTAAAACAGTCCGAAATAATTACGACAGGACAGTTATTTATATTGATATTGATCCCCACACCGGGATAGATAATTAATGATTCTCCGACAGCCGAGATGAATTATTAACGCGCAAGGAATGCGATTGAAATATACCGCGGAGCAACCCAGACATATAAAATATAATTATGACCACTGCGGCTTCCTTTGAACACCGCGACATATATATATATATATATATATATATATATATAACCGAGATGAGAAGACAGTGTAGTTAGAGCCTTCAGAGTATGAAGAGCATGAGAGTAGAATAAAATTCCATGTAGTGAAGATGCATGCCATCTTCTGATACGAAACAAGCGTAGACTTCGTAAATTATTCATAAAATAACCAGTTTATCATGCCAAAAATAGTGAAAAAGTAAATTGCAGCAACGGTCTTCTACTACAAAG
This sequence comes from Gonioctena quinquepunctata, assembly GCA_018342105.1. Classification (NCBI taxonomy): domain Eukaryota; kingdom Metazoa; phylum Arthropoda; class Insecta; order Coleoptera; family Chrysomelidae; genus Gonioctena; species Gonioctena quinquepunctata. The sequence continues at coordinate 24,123 of JAFIRS010005236.1, forward strand.
ACATTGTTTCTCAGTAAACTCTGCAAATAGAAACTGTATTCAAGGGAAGCTAAATAATCCTATGTTGAATCAGTGAACGCGTAAAAAAAATCGGTAACCCAAAATAAAAAATCATTCGACATTGAAACGAAAGTGTTCTCCAGTAATAAGGAACCATTCATCTATTTGATTTCATAGGAGTCAACTCTTGATTCGACAAAATGTAATAATATTAGTAATCGCCAAGGTACTGAATACCAGTTATTCTACTAGGCATACTATATTTGTTTCACATTCAAGTATATCTTATATTCAAATTCATTCTGACGTTCTATACATTTTTCTCCTTAAAGTATACCAGATGGATCAGTTGTTGTTATTATTCTTGAGAAAATACATATATATATATATATATATATATATATATATATATATATTATTAAAATTCCTAAGTGTATTATTGTTTCTGAATTATCTGACAGTAACTGTACTGTCAAATTAAGGCCCACGCTTCATTATATTCTGAGGGTGATAGCTTTCCTAGCCACTCTGGGAGGTTGTCGAATTAATGGTCAATAGACTAATAACGCCCAGTATAGTTGAGGCCTAGCTTTAACAACTAACAAGCAGTCATAATAACTGGCTGCAATGTTGAGGCCCACACAGACGATGAGATCGGTAACCCTACATGTGGCGATACAAGTGGCGATACACAACGATTCTGCGAGCAGAAGTTGAGAAATCGCAAGCTCCACCCTCCCTACGGTCGACGAGGGCTTCTGCTCTTCCTCCCCCCATTAGCAGCACAGTACCTACCTTTCGGTTTCAATCTGTGCTAACTAATACACAACATGAGGGGGATTCCGAAATTGAGATACGCCCAATCAGCGTGCTAAGTGATCCTAGCTACCGTTATAACTCAGCCACGGTGGGGCCGCTTGATAAGACCAGCTACTGGCTATGGGATGTCAGTACCCGAGCAGGTTAATGCGCCGCTCCCCGCCGAGTCAGCAGGGAATACAATCACCTCAACCCATAGATGAAGGACTCACCCGTCTCTACCGAATTACGGTATTGTTTTCCATTGGTCCACTATCTAGCCCACGCCCCCCAGAGTCCAACACCATGTGGAGAGGCACCGGCGGTGAAACCGGTGGGGCTATCCTCCTCCCCCTGGGTACCCATGTTAACAAGACTCCTCTTGCCAGCGTTTGATGGGTCACCGCCATATCAGACTTTCGACCTGATATTACTCGTGTAAACGTGTGACGAGTAACCGTTCATGCAACATGTAGCGATACAGACCTCATCGTTTGTGGGGGGCTTTACGGTATTTTGTTTTGTCCAGACTTGAAGCGCGACTGTGTTACGATACGGTGTTCTGTTTCAAGTGGATATGCGGCTTAGTAAAACTATAAGTAAGAGAATTAACTTGTTTTAGGTAAAATCATATTCATCAGTTTCCTTACTCGAGGATACAATTTCCACAAGAGCGGATATACAGGATACCCCTCACTCTTAAAGCTTCGCGGGAAAGTATCTTTGAAATTAATAATGATACCAATATTTTGTGGAGACAGATGAATTGGGGTTCCATTAGTTCGGAAGTAGAATTCCAGATACATAGTCGACAACTTATGGCCAAACCGGCAACACTGTAGTTGATATTCGACAAACACTGGTATATTATTCGGGGCGATGCATTAATTATTTTGTTCGTTGATTGAAAAAAATAGTTTATGTGTGTTTATTGATAGTGTTGTTTAATATTCACACAATGTTGGGGACATTTCAGCTGTTTTGTAATTTTTGTTAGTTTTTGGTAAATTTTGTTTTTATTTGTTGGATTATCTTTGCTAACGATATACAGTGTCCCTCATAAAGTTGGCTACATATGGAAAAAAATTGTTATTGAAATTTCTGAAAAACTTTAATGGCGGTTCGTTTCTACATGTCTGACAACTAAAAAATCCGTTGCGACTTATATCACGCGACCTCAGATTTGGCGGGAATTTTGAAAAAGTTATCTAGAGTGCCGAAAAATAGGTCAAATTGACAAGATATTGAAAAAAATAATGAGCAAATGTGTTTAGAATCGAACGAAGACCCATCTACCAATTTTGAACCAGAATGAAAAAAAAACAATTCCAGAAAATATAAAAAAAAAGACAAAATAAAGCAGATTTATTAAACCACATTGAACAAAAAAAAAATACCATTTTATTCCCTTACACTTACTAAGAAACATTATACATTGTTGTTTTATCTGGAAACAGCTTTAATAACCTAAATCACATGAGTATGGGTCAAAACTAATAAAATATTTGTGGAATAGACATTTTGCGGGAGATTAATTATGAAAATACGATTTAGTCTTGTCACTAAGTGTAGTCATGCCCTGTATATTGATGCACATGAGCTTATTCGATATTCTTAACCAGTAAATGAAATATAAACCAACTAATTTTTGTAATTAAAACTTAATACATTATTTATCCTAATTGAATTTAGTATTGTTTAGGTGGATGTGAAAAAATAAAAAAAATCAATAAACAAACAATGTACAAATTTTCAATATTCTACGTGACCACCTTCACGCTCCACACATGAAATTGTTCTGGAAAACATTTCGCGGCGAAAATTTTTCAACATAGTTCTGTTGATCAGGGCTGCACAATTCCTTATACAAATTTTTAAATGTTCACTATTTCGGAATGGGCGTCGTTCACAAACATTGCTTTTCAGGTGACCCCTTAAAAGTAAATCACACGGGGTTAGGTCTGGAGACATAGCAGGCCAAGGATTACCTGAATATCGACCTATCCACTGCTAACCAAACTCATTGTTCAACCACTCCCGCACTCCATGCGTAGAATGAATAGAAGCCCCATCTTGTTGAAAGAATAAACGAATCGGTTCTTGTAAGGGTAGGTTGTCGATGAATGTAGATATCTCGATCCGTAAAAAGTTCAAATATCGTTCGCCATCTAAACTTTGTCTAAAAAAGAAGGGACCTACAATTCGCTCATTTAAAATTCCATACCATACATTCACTTTGAAACTATATTGGTCCTTGGCTTCAATAACAAAATAAGGATTACGATCTGCTCACCATCTAAAATTCTGAGAACTGACGACACCATTTGAGGTAAAAGTTGCTTTGTCAGAAAATAGCACATTTTCTGAGAAATCATGATTGTCTTCTAACATTCCCTGGAACCATGCACAAAAATAAAATCGAGCGTCATAATCCCTGTCTCGCAGTACTTGCACAAATTTTGGTTTGTATGGGGGAAAGTGATTTTGCTTTAAAATTCGTGCCATAATTTTCGTCGAAACTCTTGGTGTCTCAGTGACTGTCAGTGAAACATTGTTTGCATTATTTTCAATATTTACAACAGGCTTAACGTGAACACTTTTATATTTGTTTTCAACCGAACTAGTTTCCTTAAATTTTTGCAATATCTTTGCCACCGTAATAAAATGGAAATTTTGGTCTAAATGCCTTCTTTTGAAAATTTCAGCTTCTTCTCTTGTGCTATGATAATTTTCGCTATATAGCAATACTATTTCTATTTTTTCTTGTATACTCAGTTTTGGAGCCATATAAATCTATTGATAGATTGGAAAACACAAAAACTGATAAAGAACGACAACTCCAACGAAATTGTCAACAAGTAGATCTTGTTCCAAAGCCGCCTTATAAAATTCAAAAATTGTCATTGAAGTTGAAATTTACTAACCAATATTAAATTTAGCAAGGATAAATAATGTATTATTAAGTTCCAATTACAAATATTAGTTGGTTTAAATTTCATTTACGGGTTGAGAATATTAAATAAGCTCATATGCATCAATATACAGGACATGACTACACCTAGTGACAAGACTAAATCGTGTTTTCATAATTAATCTCCCGCAAAATGTCTATTCCACAAATATTTGATTAGTTTTGACCCAAACTTACGTGATTTAGGTTATTAAAGCTGTCTCCAGATAAAACAAGAACGTTTAATGTTTCTTAGTAAGGGTAGAGGAATGAAATGGTATTTTTTTTTCTTCAATGTGGTTCAATAAATATGCTTTATTTTGTCTTTCTTTTATAATTTCTGGAAATTGAATTATATCATTAGGATGTTTTACTATCCATTACAGAATCCAAATCCCAAGAAATCTCCTCCAAATATACATATATCAGGATTCAAGAACCACAATCTCCATATATATTTATATATATATATTCATTTATATATATATATATATATTTATATATATATATATATATATTCTGAACGAAATTGTTAACTCGCATGGTATAGACGTATATTGTACTCCACAAAATATCTATTTCAATAAATGGGACATTTCAGACAGTCTATGTACGAATATAGAAATATTCACCTGTTTCCATCATAATATGATGACCTCCTATCCCCGAACTGCGATATTGGATATTGCGACTTTCCTGGATTTCTTGCAGGACTAGATCCGTAGGTGGATGACTTTTTCATGAGAAATGGGTCGTAGTAACTCCTGACAGGTCCAGGATATCCCCCATTTTCTTCCGTCCATCCACCGGAAAGGTAATTCGACGGCTCGTCAATTCTTTCTGAATGATGGTCTTCGGGTGGGTGGTCATACTCGACATAGTGATGAGGCTGAAAATGAAAATGGATGAAGAGATTGAATATAGGGTGTTCCTCGATGAGTGTTGGTAAGAAATATTCTAGACTTAGACCCATACGATTTGAATTCTATATTGTAGGTATCCGGGTTTTGAATTATAGTGATTCTGGGACTCGGCGCGGCATTGATGATTAGGCCTACTGGCAGAAATAGACCGACGTTGAATAATAAAAAAATAGTTATATCCCAAACACTTTCTTATTTTGGCGTTTCTTCCTCTATTTTGAAGAATTTACGGAAAATAAGGGTTATGATTACACATAACGAGATTTCACAATGAGGCCTGACAGGGACTCTGGAAGAAATGATGGAAATAAGGGACAAAGCTTTAAACAGATATAAGAAATCAAAATCATTAGCTCATTTTCAGTTATACAAAGACATGCGAAATTACACAAATCAGGCAGTCAAGAGAGAAAAAAAGAGCTTATTTCGCTTCTGAATTCAGTAAGAATGATAAGAAAAATTTTTGGAAAACGTTAAAATCGAATAATTTTTTACCCGATAAAAAACGTGATATTCCAGACAATTTGAAAAATCCAAATGAGCTCAACAATTTCTTCATTAATTCTATTCCTTTTCAGGAGCCGCCGGTAGAACTCATTTCCTTTTATAGGGAAAATAAGCTGATAGACCATGATTTCAAATTCCATGAAGTAAATGATATGTTCATTTTCACAACTATTTCTAATATTAAATCAAATGCAATGGGTAGTGATTTTTTGAACATAAAACTAATTAAAATGTGCTGTCCACATATTATTCCATACATAACACATATTATCAACTTTTGCCTCATGAATGAGATTTTTCCATCTGTATGGAAGAGGGCGCTTGTAAAGGTGTTGCCTAAAAAAACGAATCCATCAAGTTACAAAGATCTACGTGCTATAAGCATATTACCAACCTTATCTAAGCTACTTGAAAGAGCCATTGAGGAACAGCTGGAAGAACATATTAACCATTTCTCCATACTTCCGAATACCCAATCTGGATTTCGTAAAGGTTACAGCTGCACAACTGCCCTGTTGCATATAGTTGATGATATTATAAGATCCAGTAACTTGGGCGAAAACACTATACTAGTTCTTCTAGACTTCAGTAGAGCCTTCGATACAATCAATTACAATTTAATGTTGTCAATATTGGGTTACATTGGAATATCTAACAGTGCAGTATCTTTAATCAGATCATTTCTCAATGACCGTCAACAAATTGTCTCTATTGACGGAAATCACTGCAATATTTAAATCTACGCTGTGGAGTGCCCCAAGGTTCCATTTTGGGACCCTTGCTATTCGCCATTTATACTTCGCAGCTAATGAAATGCCTTCAGTTTTGTAATATCCATCTGTATGCAGACGATACACAGTTGTATTATAGTTTTTCCTCGGACATGGTGGATGATGCTTGTAGTAGAATAAATAGTGATTTGAACTCATTTGTGGAGAAAGCCTCTGATCATTGTCTGATGATAAACAATAGTAAATCTAAAGTCATTGTTTTTGGTCCCAAGCATACAAGGAATACTGTTCGATTCCACACTAATATAAAGATAAATGATGAGCAACTGGAGGTAGTACATGAAGCAAAGAGCTTAGGGGTAATTTTAGATGAAGACTTGAGATTTGAAAAGCATGTAGCTCAAATTGTCAATCGTGCATATTATTCACTTAAAGTTATTTATGGCAACAAGTATTTTTTACCACCTAAAGTGAGGTCAACATTATGTGAAGCCTTGGTCCTATCTGTTTTCAATTATGCTGATGTATTGTATGGCCCATGTTTAACCGTTCAGTTCAAACAAAAAATCCAAAAGGTTCAGAACTCGTGCCTACGATTTATTTTGGTAACCGAAAGAGAGAGGAATATCTCACAAATTGAAAGCTATCGGATGGTTAGACATGGAAAATAGGAGAAAACTACATGCTGCCACTTTATTCCACAAAATAATCATGGAAAAAAACCCTCCTTACCTGCATGAAAAGATTTCTTTTAGAACTGACGTGCATAATCTTAATATAAGGCACAAAGGCCGACTTACCCCTCCAATATTTCGTTTGGAGATTTTTAGGAGATGTTTCACGTACCAGATATATGCATTGTATAACGGCATTCCTGATTCAATCAAACAGAAAAATCTTTATCAGTTCAAAAATGATTTCACTGAATTTCTTTTGCGGTAACTGATTCTGACATTCAAAACCACCTATCTCATCTCATCCCTATGTTAAGATCACCCTAATCATAACTATGGCGATTATATTGTTTATTTTTTAAAATTTACTTACCAATTGGAAATAAATGATTACCTTTATATTCCTAAGAGTAGCATTGAGCGATATGTTCGAGGTTGAGTGGAAGAGCAATTTCCATGGTGATTCGTCACTATTGAAATTGAACTCCGCCTTTAATTTTCTTCCAAAGTTAAATATGCTATATATTTTTATTTTTATTCTAATGACTGTACCGTTGAAAAGGAAGAAAATAATAAAGACGATATTATTATTATTATTATTATATGCATACTCTTCAGGTAAAATTACTGAGTGAGGACGGTAGTGATTTCACACTCAGGCCTCAATCTTCCGGAAAGTCGAGATTTTCAGATTACAAGTCGCGGTTCAACCCAACCATTGAGTATTGAAAATAATTTTGAATACGAACCTAGCTATCCGAACACCTACGTTTTTACGGGGACGATATTTTCGAACTATAACTATTCTTTGTGCACTTTCAGAATACCTATTCGAGTCCTGTTTCAGAAAACTACCGATCTCATTAGAGGAAACCTTGTTCTCATTAATCCGTCCCTATAACTATTTCAGAAAACTATTACTATGAAAATTCATCCAGTTATTTCGGAGAACTTTTCAAGATTCCCTAAGAGAAGCAGACAGTATCTGCTTCCAGGAAACAAAAACACACAAATATAAACTCCGTGCAACTTACTCAACCAGTACCAAAGGCACACACAATAATTCGGCCCTGGCGCCCAATTTTTCCGATACCCCCTCAATCAGACCCAAATCTACTGTCCAAAGACTATTTCTTCTCGTTCAGCACAATGAAAAAAAACAATATCACCCAAATCCATGTCATAACCCATCCTGCTGGAAATATTGAAGGCGAAACTAGACCACTGCCAACATCCCTAGAGAAAGACCACACCTGCTGAAAGGCAATGCCTAAAAAAAATTATATTCAGGTATTCAATGATCAATATTTATCTCAATAAAGTCATAACAAATGCTCTGAAGTTGGATTCTCAACCGGGATAATAGTTCAAAACATCATATTTATGGAGAAATAATGACCTCCAATACTATAGTATGTATTTAGATTTTCCGTCTGTCTTATTCCCAATTGTAGTGTTTTTGGAAACCATTCTTCAATAATTCAATAATTCAGAATTCTTGTGCCCTATCCCACCATCCTTAAATACCCAATTACTCCCTCTGAACAAAAAAAAAAACAAATACGTAATTGATCCATGCAACATATCCCAATATCGTTCACATATACAAATTTTCACCGACGCATCCAAGACAATCAGTGGTATGGCCTGCGCCTTCGTAACAGATGAATTCATTAAAGAATACAGACTACCTCACTGGAGAACTTCATGCAATCTACAATGCTCTCCGTTTCATAAAAACAGCATCTGGAAGCAACTACAATGATAAATTTGATTGACAGGGTGCATATTTGAATCCATGTAAGTTTTTAAGTTGACGTCACTAAGTTGTAGATGTGTTTGTGTCTATATGTAAATTGTTTATGTGTGTATACATCTACGTGTTTATATGTATATACATGTCTATATATGTATGTTTTGTGTATATTGTAACGAACCTAGGCCGGACCTGTCGCCTCCCGCGTCGCCATCGACAGCGATGAGATCATCCCCGGAGATATTCGAGAACCATCCAGTCCCTCTTCCGCGTAATGCAACGGTCAATATTGGAAACAATTGGAACATGCCGTCGCCAACTGGAAGAATTCGAAACATCGAGAATGCTGTATCGGAGATAAATAGACAGCCCTCAAGAGGGAGTAAACAGTCTGAACGAGCCCATACCATCGAGCTATACAGTGGCGTAGTAATATAAATTAAGTTGTAGATTCAGTGTGAAATAAATTATTTAAACCAAGTTAAGTTTATTTACGTTACAATTGGTGTCGGAAGTGAGATTTTGAAAATAAACAAGTGATCGTGGAGTGGATAGTCAGAAAAATAAATTGATAGACCTTTTTGTACGCCCAAAAAATAGACAGTGGCCCGGTTTTCGCGAAGTGGACAATTGTGCGTGGGAATATAAACTGATACACTGTTCGCGTGAAACAGAAAATAGACAGTGGCCCGGTTTTCGCGAAGTGGACAATTGTGCGTGGGAATATAAACTGATACACTCTTCGCGTGAAACAGACAATAGACTGGTGGCCCGTGGAAAAGAATTCGCGAAGTGAATTTTTAACAAACTGATAAACTTTTCGTTGAAACAGACTGATACCTCGTCAAAGACAAAATGTGTTCAAGAAAAGTGCGCCTTGCGGACTTGAAGGTACGGAATTGAAACAGGAATTGGAGGAAAGGAACTGGAAACAACGGGTAAAAGCAAGTACTCCAGGAAAGACTTGCAGAAGGACTTATACAAGAAGGTGAGGACCCTGAAACATTTTTATTCGAAGTTCCGGAGGTGATTTAAGTTTGGTAATGAATAAACTCGAAGAAACTACCAAATCCGTGAAAGAAGAACTGCAACAAAATGCTAGAAATCTGGAAGAGAAGCTTCAAGAAAATTCTATAAATCTGGAAGAGAAGCTTCAAGAAAATTCAAGAGCCTGGAAGAGAAGCTCAAGAAAATTCTATAAATCTGGAAGAGAAGCTTCAAGAAAATTCAAGAAGCCTGGAAGATAAGCTCTAGAAAACACAGAAGGCCTAAAAAGAACTCTGTGGTGTGGCGAATCGTCTAGAAAAAGAATAGGAACCGTCGAGGCAGAGATGGACAAGATGAAGGAAACGATCAGTAAGCTGGAAAACGAATTGATAGTGCGCCCTCACAGAGATGGTTAACAAAAATGCAACGTGACTTGAGTTTGAACTTGGATAAAGTTCAAGAGGGTATACAAGATGTCAAGGTCATTTCTGAAATAGGGAAGCTTTCCATGAAGCCGCCTCAATTCGACGGAAAAACTCCATGGGAAAATTACCGACGGCAGTTTGAAGCAGCGGCCAAAGCAAACGGATGGAATGCAGGGGAAAGAGCTGTAGCACTGACACTTGCATTACGTGGAGAAGCGACAAATATTCTACAAACTCTCACCGCCCAAGAACAGGAGGACTATGATCAGCTGATTAAACATCTAGAATTACGATATGGCCACGCCCATTTGGAACACGTATACCACTCCCAGCTGAAAAATCGCTGCCAAAAATCGGCGAATCCTTACAAGAATTCGAAACTGACATTGCACGCTTGGTTCGTCTCGCATATCCAGCCACACCAGAAAATGTAATGGAGCGACTAGCGGTTCAAGCATTCCTGGATGGACTCCGTGACCAAGAAACCAGACAAGCGTTGACACTAGCCCGTCCAACACATCTCGTAGACGCACTGGCACGCGCTTTAGAATTCGAGGCAGCGAAACAATCTTGCAACAAGCCAGAGTAAAGCCCGAATGATCGAGGAAAACTCACAGGAGCCCTGCTAATTTGAAGCTGCCATAAGGAAAGTGATTAAGGAAGTGTTCCCTGAGAAGAGACAGATAAGATGCTGGAATTGTGGCAAAATTGGACATGTGCGTAGCAAATGTCCAACATTCAAACACGACTCCGATGCAGGAAAACTAAAGAAGGTCGACGAGAAGGCAATCGTCGGCCTGTGTCCAGCAAGCCCTGGTTAACAACGCATATGTCGCTATCCTGCAACGACAGAACAGAGGTGTTTTCGTAGACGGTCTCATCAATAACGAGCCTTGCACCATGCTGCTAGATACAGGTGCGACTAGGACAATTCTCGGACCTTCCTTTGCCAGAAACACCGGAACAAATTGAACCGACAACTTGAAGCTACGCACAGCAACAGGAGCCAGCTACTGTATATGGCGAGCTACCGATTGAAATAATTTTGGGCAGCACTAAAGTGAAACATCAGGCACTTGTAGCGGACATCGAAGACGATGCAATCATCGGAATGGACATCATGAATTCCAGAGGGTTTGAATTGGATTTCAAAGACGGCGTCCTACGTGTCAACGGAGAAGAGCTGGTACTTCATGGGAGAAGTGAAGAGTTGATCCGTGTGCTGTTGGCTGAAGATGTAAGCGTACCTGAGAGGGCTGAAACCATTCTGGAGGCTCGCCTGGACGGGAGTGCGAGCAGTGGAGACGTGGTGATGTTCGAGCCCAAACTTCATGATGAGAAAATTGGACGAGGGATTGCACTAGGGAAGACCTTGTTGCGTGCTGACAAATTTGTGCCGGTAAGGGTCATGAATGTCAATTATTTCCCAGTGACCTTGAAGAAAGGAACAATTTTGGGGCACTGCTCGTCAGTTTCATCCGTGATCCGGGGCGTACGAGGTACGATTAGCCAACCCAACAACTTGCCCACAGAACTAGAGAAATTAGTTGCCATCTCTTCCAAAGACATAAAACCAGCTCAACAGCCCAAACTAGTAGATTTAGTCAAAAGTACCAAGACATCTTCGATACCGGACAAGGAAAAGGGGTCGAACTAATGTGGTCCAGCACAAGATTGATACTGGGGTGCCGACCGATCCGGCAATCAGCAGAAGACTTCCTCTTGCCAAGAAGGCGAGGCTGACAAAATAGTCAGCGATATGGGAAAAGAAGGAGTTATCGAACCGTCTGACAGTCCTGGTCCTCTCCAGTCGTACTGGTGAAGAAAAAGGATGGATCGACACGCTTTGTGTAGACTATCGCCAACTTAATAATGTCACGAAGAAGGACAGTTACCCTCTCCCGAGAATAGATGACACCCTAGACACGTTGGCTGGTTCCACGATTTTCTCGACCCTTGATCTGAAGAGTGGATACTGGCAAGTAGAACTCGCTCAGGAAGATCGAGAAAAGACTGCTTTACCATCGGCTCAGGATTGTGGCAGTTCACCGTTATGCCATTCGGGCTCTGTAATGCTCCGCCACATTCGAAAGATTGATGGAGACAGTGCTGAAGGGACTCTCATGGAACACGTGTCTAGTGTATCTCGACGACATAATTGTGGTCGGCAGATCGTTCGAGGACCACGTGAAAACTTGGAGGAAGTATTCCTGCGACTGAGGAACTCCGGATTGAAGCTGAGCCCTAAGAAATGCCATCTGTTCCAAAAGAATACGATACCTCGGCCACGTTGTCTCTGGGAAGGAGTAGCTGGATGACCAGAAGATCAAAGCTGTAAGGATTGGCCCATCCCAAAGACATTCACCAACTTCGAAGTTTCCTTGGTTTATGCACATACTATCGCCGATATGTGCTGGATTCACAACATCGCTAAACCACTGACCAGGCTCACGGAAGCCAAACAAAGTTCCAGTGGTCCGAAGAATGTCAAGATTCATTCAGGAAGCTGAAAGGAGCTTTGATCAACGCACCTATACTGAGATCCCTACCCAAAGGGAAATTCATTTTGGATACGGACGCCAGCAACGTGGGACTTGGAGCTGTCCTATCTCAGATCCAGGAGGACAGGAGAAGGTCATTGGTTATTTCAAGCAAGACGCTTAGCAAACCAGAGCGCAATTACTGTGTCACCAGGCGAGAGCTGTTAGCTGTTGTAAGGGAGTGGAACACTTCTACAAGTACGTGTATGGAAGAAGATTCCTGTTGAGAACGACCATGCAGCTCTCAAATGGCTCTTACAGTTCAAAATCCTGAGGGTCAAGTAGCACGTTGGATCGAGAGACTCCAAGAATTCGATTTCGAGATCGAACATCGAGCCGGAACTAGCCATAAGAATGCAGATGCCTTGTCGCGAAGACCATGTCCAGATGATTGCTCACATTGCCGACGAGCAGAAGAAAAGAAGCAACACTTTGTAGAACCGCGGCAATGGATGACAACTGGAATGACAGCAAGATCCAGAAAGACCAAGAGAGAGACCCGACCTTGGCTTAGTCGTCAGCTGGAAGAAGGGCAATCGAAGACCATCATGGCAGGAAGTCGCAGGTTACTCGCCGGCTGTTAAGTCCTATTGGGCACAATGGAACTCTCTTATTCTGGACAATGGGATCCTGAAACGTGTGTTGGAGGCCAATATTGGTGGGAAGACAGACGCCAAATAATTGTTCCCAGGAACAGAAGAGAGAAGTGCTGCGGAAATCCATGATGGAGTCGCCGGAGGACATCTGGGAGTGACGAAGACCCTGCAGAAAGTGAGGCAACGGTTTTACTGGGCCAATTGTCAAGCTGACGTCCAGGACTGGTGCAGGAAGTGCGCTGTATGCGCTGCTAGCAATGGACCTCGAATACGACCCAGGCCCCGATGCGTCAGTACAACGTAGGCAGCCCGTTCGAGAGAATCGCCATTGACATCGCCGGCCCGTTTCCCGTATCCGACCACGGGAATAAATACATCCTTGTGGCAATGGACTACTTCAGTAAGTGGGCGGAAGCTATGCCCTGCCAACCAGGAAGCCATCACCGTCGCCGACGTCTTGGTGAAAAGTGGATATGTCGATTCGGTATTCCAATGGAGCTGCACTCGGATCAAGGCAGAAATTTCGAATCCAACCTTTTCCAAGAAATATGTCTACTGCTGAACATCCGCAAGACAAGAACCACGGCCCTACATCCGCAGTCCGATGGAATGGTGGAACGGATGAACAGGACGATCAACCGCCACTTGTCCAAGGTTGTCTCTGACCATCAAAGAGACTGGGACCAGTATCTTCATTTGTTCCTGATGGCCTATCGATCCGCAGTACACGAGTCAACCGGTCAAACTCCTGCTAGTATTATAATGGGCCGAGAACTGCGACTGCCTTGTGACCTGAAGTTTGGGATACCGCCAGGACAAGACACTGCGGGAGAGGACTACGTCAGCAAACTTCGGCAGAGAATGGACGACATCCACGAACGAGTCCGGTTGAACATCCAGAGTGCCAGCGATAAAATGAAGAAGACCTATGACATCAAGGCCGACGCTGGAGGATTTAAGGTTGATGACCTGGTTTGGCAGTACAACCCCAAACGTCGTCGTGGACTATCACCAAAGTTGCGGAACTCGTGGGAAGGCCCGTATAAGATCGTGAAAAGGATAAACGACCTTGTGTACCGAATCCATAAGCCACCCCGAGGTTCAACAGGTTGGCCCCTTACGCTGGAAACCATGACCAAGTTCGCACCCTCAAGCCACCGGAGGATGATATGACGTTCGAGAAGTTTATGTCCTTGTATTCAAACGGGCAGAAAGTTCTACATGGGGTTACTAGAGAGGAGTCACGAGACCTTTTCGAGGTGCCTGCTGACTACGCACTAGCGCACTGTGTGGCAGAAGATCTTCGAATGTCCCGGGGCATCGCCGTAGTGTTCTCCAAGAAATTTGGTCAACTCCAAACACTGCGGGAGCAGAATCCAGAAGTTGGTGGGTGCTACAGTTGAAGAAAGGCCAGAGAAACATCTACTACCTAGTCACCAAGAGGCATTCCCAAGATAAACCGTCTTATGAAGATGTCTGGAAGAGTCTCACCAAACTAAGAGATACTATGGTGGACCAGAATCTGGTGGATCTAGCAATTCCAAAATTATCCTGTGGTATTGATGGGTTGGACTGGAGAGTCATAAGAAGTATGCTGGAGGCGATATTCAGATCCAGCGGCGTCAAGATTTTGGTTTGCTGTAACCCTCTTCCACGACCGATCATGAAGACCGTGGAGTGTTACTTCCATCGAACTTCACGGTGCAGATATTGGGAGTCATGCAGATATCGTCACACTCCAAGGATGAAATTTCGGGACGAAATGTCTTTAAGAAGGGGGCAATGTAACGAACCTAGGCCGGACCTGTCGCCTCCCGCGTCGCCATCGACAGCGATGAGATCATCCCCGGAGATATTCGAGAACCATCCAGTCCCTCTTCCGCGTAATGCAACGGTCAATATTGGAAACAATTGGAACATGCCGTCGCCAACTGGAAGAATTCGAAACATCGAGAATGCTGTATCGGAGATAAATAGACAGCCCTCAAGAGGGAGTAAACAGTCTGAACGAGCCCATACCATCGAGCTATACAGTGGCGTAGTAATATAAATTAAGTTGTAGATTCAGTGTGAAATAAATTATTTAAACCAAGTTAAGTTTATTTACGTTACAATATATATGGGCGTGTGTGTACGTATATATATTTTTTATATTTTTTAACAATACTGACAACTCTTATTTTTAGATATTTTTTATAAATCTTGTAATCATCAGTAATACTTCTATATTCAAGCTTTGTCCACAAGATTCACTCTTACTGACATTAAATTATATTTATTATTATTATTATTATTATTATAACTTTCTGATCATAACTGACTCTCTCAACTCTCTACACTCAATATCAAAAACATATACCCATCATCCCCTAAGGAAACTGATTAAAGAAGAATTGAAACTACTCAGCTCCAATCAATCAGTAACTTTTTTATGGGTTCCCTCTCATACTGGCATAAGAGGAAATGACCTAGCTGACAAACACGCGAATGAACCTTAGAGAATCCAGCATTCATTCCCCACACGAGAACACTAGCAGCAGACTTGAAACCCTACTTTCATTCTAAAATAGCTGACACATGGAACCATTATTGGCAAACAAAAGTCTCAAAACTAAAGGAGATCAAACCAGCTTTTCAACCATGGTCCGACACGTCAACCAACCGCTTCCATCAAGCAGTCATCACTCGACTTCGTCTAGGTCACACACGCCTTAAGCCGGGATCCAACGGCACGTGGAGTGGCAATTCTGGATTTGAGGGTTGAGTGTCAAGGTTGGCGCATCGAAATGTGTCGGGCCGTTCCCACGGCGCATGTAGGATCGCGGTTTCAGAAGTGGACACGCAGCCGTTACAGTCTGTTGTACGCCGGCAGTGTTGGTGGTGAAAATTTAAATAATTTGATTTAATTGGAATCACTCATTTGCTCTTCAATTCGCTTCCAGGCATCATGAATTAAATTCCTGTTTTTATGGTTTGGATCCCGTGGGTTCCAAATAATCGGCTTGGCTTCATGGAGGGATAAAAATTAAGTTATATACCACGGCACTGACAGTACCACAAGCCTAGCCGCGTCGTTGGAGCGGTTTACACGTGTTGAGCGCCATCGTCCGAGCTCCTTTGAACCGTGTTCATTTACCGACAGACGACGGGACTCACCGCGCCGACCGAAGATCGCCAAGCCTGCCCTATCCGACGGCGCGTGAACTGGCAAGTTGGGCGCCAGGAGTGCCACTCCACGCGCCGTTGGATCCCGGCACGAACACCTACTTACAAAAGAACCTCAACCAGAATGTTTTCTATGTGAAGTGCCAATAACAATAAAGCACATCTTAGTGGAGTGTCCTCGTTTCGCAGTTCAAAGACTGAATAACGGATTTCCCAGTGATTTTAGCAAAATCTTCAACGATTGCACAACAGACAATATAATTACATTCCTCCGAGAATCAAACATCCTGTTCAAAATATAACAAATTGTAATCATTGTAAATATTTTGCCGCTTATAGCCGATTGGCTGATGCGGATTTGCTCAATAAAAAAAAATGCTTGTGCCCGATTCATTTACGGTGTTAGGAAAACACATAAAATCAATAGGTCCGGATGCTTAGGCTGGCCGCTGACTGGATGCGACAATTGTTTCGAAACAAATTGTTCGGCACCAAAATGTTTTAGTTTGTTGACTTCAGTGAGTGACAGGATGAAACATTCAGTCTCGCATCATTTTTTTTTCGTATTTTTCTGCAAGCGGTAGTGAATAGGAATTGAATAACTGATGTTAACTTGCGTGTTTTGTTGAAACATGGAAAAGGGCAGAAGTTGACGTCGATGTTCTATAGTGGCAGTTTGTCCAATTGATGGATTTACCACCAGAAATAAAAATTTTGGTCCATTCAATCAACGAAAAAGAAAAGGTTATCGCTGATAGGTTAATTAATTTTGCATGAGAATAACATTGTAGGAGTAGAGGTATCAAAATTTGAATCCTGACAGGTCAAAATGACCCTGGATATATCAATATTTTTTTCCATGAATCCTTTCAGACGATTATTTCCCTAGTTATTTTTGAGTCAATCAAATGGCCGAGATTTCAAAAAGAGAACCAATCATATCTGTTTTATAGCGATAAAATGTCTTCTCGCTGTTTTACACTGATAAAACCACCAGTACATTCGAGATTGTTTTGCGATAAAATCACCTGAAAATCCATGCATACCTCCATATAAATGGACATTGTCACTAGGTACCGCCAGTTAAAAGTTTTCTTTTCCGGCGTACCTATGGGTGTTATAGGACTCGATGATGGTTTTGGTTATGTTGTGTCTCGCTTCAGCCAGAGCTCTTCGGGCCTTTGGCTGGTTGACTACTCCGTACTGATGAGGGCCAAAAAAGCCTGAAACCGGTATGCGGATTGTTAGGTGAACACGACATAAATTAAACATAATCGAGCTTATCAGAAAGAAACATTTGCATTCAATGTCCATTTATATGGAGGTATGCATGGATTTTCAGGTGAATATCATTCGACGTTCTGCGTGGTATTTGCCAGAAAAGTAGTTGTTTTTCACCTGAGATCTACCATTTTCTGGTTCAATTTATATTGAATCTTTTATGTGAAGAAAACAGTTTAATTAGATTTTTCTATTTATTTCACTTCACATGGCGTTTATCTTTCACTATATGCTAGTCGGGCTTGCCACTCCTACTGAGGAGGAATCTTTTATTTAGAAACCTATCGAGGTGGGAGATTTTCGGAGTGTTTCTTTCTGTCACTAGGTACCGCCAGTTAAAAGTTTTCTTTTCCGGCGTACCTATAGGTGTTATAGACTCGATGATGGTTTTGGTTATGTTGTGTCTCGCTTCAGCCAGAGCTCTTCGGACCTTTGGCTGGTTGACTACTCCGTACTGATGAGGGCCAAAAAAGCCTGAAACCGGTATGCGGATTGTTAGGTGAACACGACATAAATTAAACATAATCGAGCTTATCAGAAAGAAACATTTGCATTCAATGTCCATTTATATGGAGGTATGCATGGATTTTCAGGTGAATATCATTCAAAGTTCTGCGTGGTATTTGCCAGGAAAGTAGTTGTTTTTCACCTGAGATCTACCATTTTCTGGTTCAATTTATATTGAATCTTTTATGTGAAGAAAACCGTTTAATTCGATTTTTCTATTTATTCCACTTCACATGGCGTTTATCTTTCACTATATGCTAGTCGGGCTTGCCACTCCTACTGAGAAGGAATCTTTTATTTAGAAACCTATCGAGGTGGGAGATTTTCGGAGTGTTTCTTTTGTCACTAGGTACCGCCAGTTAAAAGTTTTCTTTCCGGCGTACCTATAGGTGTTATAGACTCGATGATGGTTTTGGTTATGTTGTGTCTCGCTTCAGCCAGAGCTCTTCGGACCTTTGGCTGGTTGATTACTCCGTACTGATGAGGACCAAAAAAGCCTGAAACCGGTATGCGGATTGTTAGGTGAACACGACATAAATTAAACATAATCGAGCTTATCAGAAAGAAACATTTGCATTCAATGTCCATTTATATCGAGGTATGCATGGATTTTCTGCGTGGTATTTGCCAGGAAAGTGGTTGTTTTTCACCTGAGATCTACCATTTTCTGGTTCAATTTATATTGAATCTTTTATGTGAAGAAAACCGTTTAATTCGATTTTACTATCAAAATGGACGTTGTCAAACCTGAAAACACAACCTAACTTTCTACATATGATGTTATCCAAACCAATATTTTATTTTCAGACTCTGATGTTTTTAATAAACTTTACTGAATATGCCCCCAAACGAGGGCGAAAGTCTAAAAAAATATAATTTTCTTTTCATTTTTATACAATCGAATCTGAAACCCAAAAAAACTCCAAAAATACAATCACCAAAAGTTTCAAGAACCCACTTTACCCAAAATATTTAAGCACGGGTGAAAAAGCTTATTCACCTATCACCAAAGATGCCCTTTTAGCAAAGATTTGCAAACCAATACGGTCCAGAAGTTACATCACAACTGAAAGATATCTAAAAACAAAAACACCTCATCTCCAAACAGAAGAACAGAAGGATTTTTTTGCTACAATGCAAAAACATGAATATATTTCCAAACTGTCTCAATATCAAAATGGATGTTGTCAAACCTGAAGACACAATATAACTTTCTATATATGATGTTATCCACACCAATATTTTACTTCCAGATTCTAATGTTTTTAATAAATTTTACTGAAGATTCCCCCAAACGAGGACGAAACGCCTGAAAAAATTTAATTTTCTTCTTGTTTTTATACAATCTAATCTGAAACCCAAGAAAACTCCAAAAATACAATCACCAAGATTCAAGAACCCACTATACCCAATATATATTTATATATATATATATATATATATATATATATATATATATACATATTTATCAGAAATGGCTCTTGAATCTTAATTACTTGTACTATTAGCCAAACTGTTGTAATTTGAAATGATTTTTTGATAAAACGAGAAACTTCACAAAAAAATGTTTTGGATAAAAAATGTCCGCCTTGTTACGTTCTATATTTCATCATCTTGAACTTTTTTGATACCGGTCTTAGCGAAAATTAAGTTTTTGGCCACTGTTTTCCAAAATGTTTTCCATATATTTGTCAGCATATATGCCAAAATTCATGCTGGTAGCCAGGATAGCAATATTCTTATGATTTTTTCAACCAAACCAACGCACTATAACAAAAATTATGGTTGGCAAAATTGACGTCATTTTGACATTGTAATAGGTCCGTGCTGTATTTGGCAAAGATGAATTTCATATCATATTTCCATCAGATATTTCAAAAAGGAAAAATAATCAAGTATTTGTCGAGAATTGGGATATCATGACATATTTCTCACAGGTCGAAGGCATATATATACATAAAAAAGACATAATAATGGCCCATTCAACCAATTCATCACCAAAAATCAGCTATACCTAAAGATTAACAAAATTGGGGAAAAAATCAGTGCTATGAATTATTTTCAATCAATGAGGAACATGAAATATTAGCGTGGTGTCATATTCAGAATTTTATTTAAGTAACTCAATATACTGATCCCTTACCGGCATCGTAGTTGTCGGGGCTTCGGTAGTAGTTGTCTTTTTGAAAAGCAGTTGATCTACTTCCGTTGGTAGTTCCCAAGCGAGAGCAGCCGTTGCACCAAAAGTGAAAATCTCGCCAACTCCAACTGAAGGAACCGTCAAACAATATACTGAAAAAAATATACAAAACATTACACCGTATCATTTTTGCTATTGGTTAGAAAAATAACAACAGATGTTTTGACATACAAGTTTAATCAGGTGCTTGAGCTTAAATCAACTGCCATAATCTTCAAAATACATAAAAAAAGAGAAACTACTGATTGACTCATCATGTATCTGCAAATCAGCAAAACTTGTACAACCGATCTGAACTAATTTGGCATAAATCTTATTTCAGTGAGGTGTGACTGCGATGTATCCATTCAATATCTCCAAAATGGTTTGTAATAAACTAATGATGTACAGTATCACCGTTAAAATCCGTATCTCTGCATGTTCAATCCAATCGAACATATTTGAAGATTAACAAAACGTAGAAGAGTATACTAACAGAGACTAGGGAAATATTGTTTTCGATATAGTTCTACTGTTCAATAGTACAAAAAATCTTGACAAATTCGAAATAGTGCACATATTGACAACGCTGTAATTTGTTATCTTGTGACGTAATTCTATTCACGTGAACAGACGTGAACAGACTTTATCTATGTGTAACTTGACTGAAACAAAGGAACTGTCCGATTTTGAGGTCGGAAAAACAAAATTCCCTACTTAAATGTCGAATGGAGAAAAAATCGTTGTGGCTCTGAAAAGCTTTTGTATATATTTCTTATTATACAGTTTTTTGAGAAATTTAGAGAAATAAAATCTTTATCTTACTTTCATTTTACAATAACAATGGACAACATCCATTGAATCATCCCGACATTGTTTATGCTCGATGTTTTTCGGACTGATACTTCAATCTGATAATGTTCAGAAAAACTACTTCTAGAAGTCCTTCGCAACTTTTCGAAGAAGACACTATAAATACTGATACTGACCAAGTTGTAGGGAACTTCCTGCGGGGAAAGTGAGATATCGCTTCCTTCTTGATAAACTCTCGATGGCCCGATTTGTGTTATTCATCTCCCTCGAAATATCATCCTGTAAACTTTGGTTCGATTTCTCCACAAAAAATATAATCAAAAGAAGGCACAATGCTCTGGTAGCCATATCGAAACAACTGATTTTTTTTTCACGAAACTCTTTAATAATTTTACCGTTCTAAGATTAATGGAAATGTGTATTTTGCATCCTGCTCTACTGAGTACTATAACTGTAACAAGCACTGCCATGTTTGTTTTTCCAGTTTACGAAATTGTAGATAATTTGGCTAATAGAATGTGTTTACATACTTTCATGGATTGGTTTTATTCCCAAGATGAATGACCAGTTATAACTAGTGTTGAACGAATACAGGGTGAATTTTTCTTAGAACATTTTCACATCAATGATTTTCATTCAAGAAATATGTGTTTTTAAAGTGGTTGAAAATATTACAGAATAATGTGTTCTATTTGTAATTCAATATGCATTGATATTGTTTGTCACAAAAAATATTTCAGATCATTATAACTAATTAGAAAAAAGAGCCTAGGAGCTATGAGGTTTGATTAGATCCTTTTGGCTAGGTTTGAGGTGGACTTGATATTGAGTTATTTTAGTTATTTTTCTTTGGTTGAAGCAAGTTAAATCAAGCTATATATGTGATCAGCATGGAACTGAAATCAAATGAATATAGAGTAAGATGCCAGAGCCCCCACCTACGTCATTTTAGCAAAGCTGAAATGTTGACAATAAATAATACGTAGTTAAGAACGTATGCATACTTTTTACAGGTAGCAGGTACAAAAGGTACATAAAAACCTTACTCACCTACGTTATAGTATAATAGCTGGTTTTTATATATGTTCAATGCGTTTTTATCCTCGGACAAAATATCGCCGACAAAATATCCTCGGACAAAATATCTCCAAGACAAAATATCCCAGACGTAACACCACCAAGTCGAAATATTCCTGGACAAACATATACACACACGACAAATAATTAATTTCAGTTGTGAATTCATAGAATAGTATATTAAAGTATAAGTGGATAAAAATGGCTTTAAAACACGCGCGATTTTTCGAGCACGACGGCGCAGCTGGAGTGCTCGAAATGGAGCAAGTGTTTTTGAAACCAGTTATCCACGAATACTTTACGCTATTTTTTTTTATTGGTGCACTTTGAAATCATATAAACTGGTATTATTACTATAAAAATTGAATATACGCGTCGACTAGAGAACCTCCTCCTTTTTGGTTTCGTCGGTTGAAAAATAGAAATAAGAACTAATAATGCAAAATGGTTGAATTCGTTATGTGACATCAGTATACCTTTCGTGGTCATGGAAATGGGAAAAACAGATATTCATTTGCAATTTGTTATGAAAGATCAATATTTGTTGTCACCAGAGCTCAAAAATGAATTATTCTAATATCGATTTTTTGAATGGTGAGGCAGAATGAATGAATGAATGAATGTTTATTCAAGAAATATACAGAAATACATGTTTATACATATATACAAATTATAGATATATCTTTACACATATATATCTTCATAACCTGATATAAATAATAATTATATTATAACTATAACAAATACAGCATGAATAACATAGTAAGAGAAAAAAAAAACATATTCTATTGTTATAGCGATGTAGGTACACCGAATAAACAAGGGAGGTTGAGTACCCGTCTAAGTACATCAAAGAACTTGTCTTCGGGTATAATTAGTTTATAGTTTATATTTGATCTGAAATAAGTTTGTATTTGATCTGAAAAAAATGTTTTGACTAATTAATCACTTTCATGTAAGTTACCAGATTAATTTTCAGTTATAGCACTTATAACTACGATTAAGATATACATATTAAGATATCCTTAATGGTTGAAGACCTGGATGAAGAAAAGTACGTATTCTTTGCTAATAAATATAAGCGGTTCATACCGCGAAAATCCAGTGATATATATATAAAAAAAATATAACAGTTCATCAAATGGATGGAGGAGCAAGAGGTATCACATATAAATTGTTGTTAGTAATATTTTATTTGACGTCACAAGGTACTCCTGTCAGATTAATAATAAAAAAATTGTAATTTAGACTTCACGTTTCTCGATTTGTTGATGTTGCCATGGTAACTTTAAAAAACGCGCGTTTTTTAAAGTTCGATTTAAACACGCTGAGGCGTGCTTTGAATGGGTAAAATGGGGCACCAATAAAAAAAACACATTTTTATTCAAGTCATTAGAAATAAATTACATAAACAAAACAAAGATAATCAAATTAATTGCTCATACAATATATACATAACCTAAGACAATTATTTCAATGGTTAAACGAAATAATTTACTCCTCAAATACTTCAATTTATCAGTTGAATCATAACTACTTTTCTCAATCGCTCATCGTCGTCACGATATATTCTTTACGGCAATTAGCAACCTTTACACCAGTATAAATCTGATTAATATTCAAATCGGTATTGACATGTTCATCTTTGATAGACTTTAAAAACAAGCTGATAGAAGCATAATTAACCAACCACTATTGCGATTTAAATGATTGTGCCATTCTAGGATTATTAGTTCGCAACAAATCATTAACAACTGCTAGATAGCAATACGCTAGGACACGAGAAATTATTATCGCTTTAAATATTCTTTAAAATACGTAACGCATATATAAATGTACCCAGAAAATATTTTTTGTGTCAAATTTAAATTACAACAGTTCCCATTTGTTTTTGAAAATCAGTAAATTTTGAAGCTACTAATATTGGCGCTGTTTGTGACGTAAACGACCGAGCAGCCAATATGCATAATCGGGTTGATTGTGACGTTAAACGGCAATGTTGCCAAGTTTCTTAAACTATCCAAAACTAGAACACTTTCGCAAAATGTCAAACGACGATGGCGGATTTGAAGGGTGCACATAAATCTTGTTATTCTTGATATTATGATTCATTGGGTCCATCAAAACGATTTCTGATAAAGAGAAAGCTAATCATTCATTCTTGTTAATTGTCGTGGATTTCTCGCATATGGAGCTAAACATAAGGTAGAATTGGATGAATGGCGACCGTTGAATATGATTTCAATCGTTGGATTTGCGGGAATTCGGTCGAAATGTTGAAGAAAACCAATTTTTAAATTGTCGACGTTTCGAAACTTTATTGTTTCATTCTCAAGACTCTGAAGTACAAAAACAAGAACATACAATTAAAATGAGAATCTAGAATGTGTGTTTTTTTTTTATAAAAACAGAATAAATTAATTAAAATAACATCGTTAAAAAAAACAATATTTAAAAACACTTCGAACACTTACAGAAAAAACAATGACTAGTACTTACATTTAGAATGGTTTCCAAATATATACTCAAGTTCATGAAATACGTTAACACAGACATGAAGTAAAGGAACAACTGAACGGTCGGTGAATCATGTTTTCATAATGTAAAAAAGGCTCATGAAAGAAATGAGTATTGGAATCGGAAAAAGCCGTTCAATAAAGATCTAGGATAAATGTTTGGTCTTTTCTATTAGATTGAAATATGAAGTGTGTAGGTTCTCAATATCGGACCTTTTGTAAACACATTTTGTTCCATGTTTTGTTATTTCGATCATTTTGTGCAAGAGTCTTTTTTTTTAAATCGTCTGTTGTCGTATAATACTGGCTGAGTTAAAGTCGAAAGTATGCAGTGATGATTTACAGTGCTCTGCAAGGCCAGTGGGGTTTTTGATAGTTTTAAGCGGGTTGTGTATATTTTTACAATCCTTCATGTGTTCAGTCAGCCTCTGTTTTAGATACCTCCCCGTTTGTCCTATATACACCTTCTCACACTCAGCACATGGTATTTTATAGATAATATTAGATTTTAGTTCTTTTGGTGTTTTAATTTTGAGTTTCGTAAAAAAATGTTTTTTGACTGTGTTTTTACATTTTATGCTGACTTTTAAGATTTTCATTTTCTAAAACATTGCAAAAGTTGAGGTGTTAGACCTGCCACGTGCGGTAATTTGAAATATTTTATGTTCAATGGTATCTTTTCTTTCTGTGTATTTGTTCTGTCAGAATATACTAATTTTTTAATCAAGGATTTAGGGTAGCAGTTCTTAAGTAGCATCGTTTCAATAAGTTCAAGGTTGTGGTTTTTAAAATTATCATTGGCTAAGTGTGTAGCTCTGTGTTTAAGATTAGTTATGGTGTTTATTTTTTGTGTCATAGGATGAACGTAGTGGTAGTTAATAAATCTTTCAGAGTATGATGGCTTATGGTACCAATCAGTTATAATTGTATTGTTCAGCCTAATCAGTAAGACATCCAGAAAAGCGATCCTATCATTTTTTTCTATTTCTACTGTGAACTGAAGTCTAAGGTGGTAATTGTTGAATGTTGTTAGTATACTGTCTACGTTTTCTTTTTGTATACATAAAACTATATCATCGACGTATCTTTTGAAAAAGACGATAGGAAATTCACATTGAGCTAGACATTTGTTCTGTAAGTCGGACATAACAATATCCAAGCAAATTGGTGATGAACAATTTCCCATTCCTAGGCCAAAAATCTGTTTATAAAAGACTTCATTAAAATTAAAATAGCTGTTGCTCGTCACGATCTGGAATAATGCAATGAATTCCTCTAACGGAATAGTGGTGTGTGGTTTGATTAGATGCCACTTTTCATTTATTAATTCAGCCAGTATTATAGGACAACACACGATTAAAAAAAAAGACTCTTGCACGAAATGATCGAAATAACAAAACATGGAACAAAATGTGTTAACAAAAGGTCCGATATTGAAAACCTATACACTTCATATTTCAATCTAATAGAAAAGACCAAACATTAATCCTAGATCTTTATTGAACGGCTTTTTTCGATTCCAATACTCATTTCTTTCATGAGCCTTTTTTACATTATAAAAACATAATTCACCGACCGTTCAGTTGTTCCTTTACTTCATGTCTGTATTAACGTATTTCATGAACTTGAGTATCTATTTATATTTTATGTCGAAAACTCGGAAAGCCATCCTAAATGTAAGTACTAGTCATTGTTGTTTTCTGTAATGTGTTCGAAGTGTTTTTAAATATTGTTTTTTTAACGATGTTATTTTACTTAATTTATTCTGTTTTTATCAAAAAAAAAACACACATTCTAGATTCTCATTTTAATTGTATGTTCTTGTTTTTGTACTTCAGAGTCTTGAGAATGAAACAATAAAGTTTCGAAACGTCGACAATTCAAAAATTGGTTTTCTTCAACATTTCGACCGAATTCCCGCAAATCCAACGATTGAAATAAGGTAGAATGTTGACCTGATTGTGTGGTAAATGTACACATTGTAGGCTGCCTGAGACATATATTCAATTTTGAAGAGAAGAAAACAGCTAACCATGCTATATCCAAAGTGGTGATGGAGTCAGAAGTAGTTGACTTCATATTCTGCTTTGAGGCACTTACCATAATTATCGCAGTTATTTGTAAGAAACAAATAACACACACAGTATTGAAAAGGGAAACATTCGCAATTGATTATTGTTTTGAAAAATAATATTACGACCATTGTAGTGAATCAGACATTCAGAACACGTGAACTGAACCCTATTGGCAAGCAAGATTCTCGCATCCACGGTTCACAAAGCTGTCTACGAACGAAAATTTGTAATTCTCTACTAGCGTTTTCTGATTGGCCGGTGAATGAAATATCTTAATTAACATCTAATCAGAAAGCAGTACGTGAGGTGCACGACAATCAACTTGAACATTATTGTCTTTGCCTTTTAAAAAGTTTGCCGTTCAATCAAAAAATAATTTATATTATATTGATATTCGAAAACGCCCGCACGTGATTGGCGACTCCAGAATTCAACCAGAATTGAAATTTACTACTTCATTCATAAATACGAGGAGTGATTCATCTTGTCTTCAACTATTCAAAATACGCACGGAACAGCTCGGAGTTTAGTTTTGAGAGCCGGCAAAAGACAAAGACAATAATGTTCAAATTAATTCTTCTCCACATCGCTTACTGTTTTCTGATTCACCAGCCATTGTGTGATGTTTTCTTTCATTCACCAGCCATTCAGAAAGCACTAGTAGAATCTAACAACTTTCGTTCGTAGACAGCTTTGTAAACCCTGCAAGCGAGAATTTTGCTTGACAAGTGTTCTGTGTTCAGTTCACGTGTTGTCCGAATCACTACATGCAATGGTTGCGATATAAAAATATTCAATTGCGAATGTTTCCTCTTTCAATAATATTGTTTTTTACAAGTGACTGTGATAATTATGATAAGTGCCTCAAAGCAAAGTATGAAGTCAACTTGTTCTGACTTTATCACCAGTTTAGATATAACAAGGTTAGTTGTTTTCTTCACTTTGAAATTGAATATATATATCAGGCAACCTGCAATGTATACATCAGTTCAACATTCTACCTTATTCAAATGTCTAGTTAAAGGTTTATTGCATTCGGCAATTGCCAAAGTTTTTCTCTGCGTAGGTGACCTGAAATAAAGCGGGTGGCGCGACCCAAATCTTTATAGAATTTAAAAAAGAACATGTTTAAAAAAAACAGATTTTCAACCACTGTAATTCGTTATAAAAGGGCATTACACATTCGTCATTCACGGGTGTGCAAGAGGTTAGATTACACTCTGTATATCAATAATGCGAATTTAATAATTCTACGTCACCATTTACGGAAGGTACGGGGGTGATTCCATGAGAAGTGAGACACCCTGTATAAAAACTTGAGTGTCCAGCTAAAATGTTTCTCATTTTGAATCATTGAATCGAAATCGGTGCGGTTTCAGTGACTATAATCGGAAAATAGTATATTATGCAATGAGCACAAAATAATGCCCATTTTGCACGAGTATGGAATTTGCAGCACGAGCCGAAGGCAAGTTCTGCAATTCATACGAGTGCAAAATGACCATTTTGTTGCGAGTTGCATACTATACTTTTTCTATGACAACATATCGTTCACGTTTAATACATGCATACATTGCAAAAACTTTGAAAGAAATAAACTGATGATATTTCATTACTCCGAATTCGCCGCTAATTAAAATATAAATTGAAGAAATATATAAATATTTTCTTTATTGCTATTTCTAATAGGTACACAGAAATAGAAGCCTATAAATGTATGTATGTATCTAATTGAAGTTGAATGTGCAATTATTGAATATCATATTTGGAGAACTTGATTGCTGAATACTTAATTCTTTTCGAAATTGATAATTTGTCGACGTTGAAGTAGACGGCTTCTCGCGATTTTCCGCTTCTAAATTCGTTGGTATGCCTGATGGTATGTTCTGTATTGCATTTGCAATTTTATTTGCTATGTCAAGCTTACTTTTCTTCGATTCATCAATATATCCTTCAGCGACTGTAGTAGATTTCCAGCCACCGTGGCGTTTTAACGTGGTTATGTCACCTCCAGCATCAACAAGAATTGTTGCGGAGGATCGGCGAAAGCAGTGCCCAGTATATAATTCGTAATTTGGCAATTTTAAATACTTGGCAATGTCTTTTCCCATAGCTCCAAACTTATTCAGACCTATTCTCTGAATGGTACACTTTCCTTTTTGATAATTAATGAAAAACCATAGACCATTAGCATTTTGAGGGCGAAGATTTGCGTATTTTTTAATAAATTTCGTAGAATCTGCCAGTTACAGTAAAATTTCGTACTATTTTGGTTTTACTGTCTGGTATTGTTACTGAAACAGCTGAACCAAGATCATTGAAATGAGTAATTTTCATTTGATGTAATTCATGTCTTCTACATGCACCCATTACTCTCATAACTAATGCAACCTACAATGTAAATTAGTTTATTTAAACATATTTTTCAACAAATGGAAATATAAAACTTACTTTTGTTGCCAAATATATTTCATCTGGAGCCTGTTCAATGAAATTATCGATGTCATTTGCTGTAAAGATCTTTGACTTTTTGGGTTTGTAGCCGTTAGACTGCCGCTTGAGGAATGCTTTCAGTTTCAAATATTTGGCAATATCTATATCATTATAGATACTAAGAGTCGTTCTCAGCATTGAGAAGTGTGACCACAAAGTGGAACTTTTAAATTTTTTGGCCAAGTCGCCAAAATAAGCCATTAAGTTCTCGGAAAACGATTTTGTCTTTTGATCTACCTTCCATTCCAAAAAAGGTTATAAGCGCGTTGATATACTCTTCGACGTTTCCGGTAATAAATTCAGTGTTGTTACCTTCGCTGCTTCTATTATGTTCGGAGGTATCAAATCTAAGTCAATATCACTATCAGTTTCCATTTTAATTAATAGTTTTTATAGAAAACAACTATGAAATTACTCGTTACCTACTAAAACTTTGACAGAAACGATCTGCTGACATTTCATTAAGATGTATGAAAACATCTTACATTTCATCAATTTGTCGCTGGACGTCATAATTTGACAAGCCGTAGTCGTCGTGATTTTAGAGTGAACCTAGACCTAACACGAAATATTCCATTTCGCATTTGTTGCTTAGCAACTTGCCTAGCAACCGATGCAAAAATGAAATTCTGTACAAAATGTGCTTGTTTATGATTGAAGTTACGGTTATAAAATGAACATTTATCGAGGTTGTCGTAAAAAAACGAGATTTATTTCGAGATGATGAGACTAAAAAATATCATCTTGTCAGGACTTCATGGGATTTCAACAAAAGGTTCTTTGTGAAAACTGTATGAGTTGGCCATTCACCAGGAAACAGGAATAATAAGCGGAGGGAAGCTCTCATCGAGAATATGGAAATGCAAAACACGATAGGAATATAAAGGCCAAAATGTACTGGAAACATGAATATAAATAGATTCTAGCTGATATCTCTTGCTTTGCTTATTCCTCGAGGCTATGTGTGATGTGTGAATGTATATATTTTCATTTGCACTAGTGTTGGCACTGTAAAAAAGTAGAATTTTTATGGAAATATGTGTTTCATGCATGTTCACGAGAGCTTTGTATGTAAATATGTTTGTATACGAACCGAAACTCTTGGATCTATGCTTGAAATTATTTTTGTGGAGGAACTTAATTTTTTTTTGATTGATTACCTTTCAAGTCGAAGAATCTAGAGGATATGATAAGGAAAACCTAATAGTCCAATTCCACCTTTTCGATAAATCACAATTTATATCAGTTATGTCCCAGGAAAAATAAAAATGTTTTTCTTTCATATCTATTCAAGTGAATATTGAAAATCAACCAAATTATGGTGATTGACGAAGCAAATTCCTTCAATGAGATTTCAGTCAGTTGGTTCGCTATGAAGTCAGGAACGGATTGCCTTCGATGGTCCACACCCCAAAACTTTGAAATGACAGATTTTTCAATATTTTTCAACAAAACAAGGTTTCTTGGACAATTTTCTGATAAGAAGTACTGGTGTGTAAAGTCGATCAGAGGAACAATTTTGATAAAAATGCACTTTTATTCGACGATATCCAACCCGGACATCCACCATTATCTGAAATGAAAATTTTTTAAAAGTCGAATTAATAATGATAAAGAGTACGACGGCGTATTGAATTCTCAAAATTTTACCTTTTTTTCTCAAAATTTTGAGATATTTTCTCAAGAAAAAATTTTGGAAGAAAAAGTCAAAATTTTAAGAATAAAAAAATCAAAATTTTGAGAAAAAAGTAAAACTGAGAAAAAATCTAAAATTTTGAAAAATGGAAGTCTAAATTTTAAGAATGCAGAAGTCAATATTTTGAGAAAAAAAAGTCAACATTTTGAGAATAAAAGTCAAAATTTTGAAATTAAATATGATGATAAACAGTCCTAAACAAAAAGTAAGTACAACACCTATTTGGAAGTTCCATTCACAATATTCAAAGCAGATATTTTTTCAATTAAAATTTCAATTTCTGTAGATTTGTGGTGTTTTTGAAATGACAAGGTATTTCATTATCAAATATCCAATTCAGTCCATATTTTGAATTTACGTGTGGAATAATCACGTTTCGTGTGGATCTGTTTTCTGAATCATGAACTGTGCTTATCACATGAAACTGTTGATGAGTTCCAATGAGAATAGATTTAAAGATCGAAAATCTCCAACACAAATTATAAATTCTGCTGAAAAACTCAAATTTGAAAAATATAAAAAAAGCAAACGAATAAACTACAAAAAACAAGCAAACGTGTAAACTACAAAAACCGCTGAATATGAATGGGTGAAAAATATTCAGTGAATAATCATGTTTCATTCCACAGCTATTAAAAAAAACATCTATAAAAAAGAAATGACCTAGTTTTGATGAAAAAATAATTAATTAAAAATAGTTTTAAAGGCAAGCTTTTATTCAAATGAACTAAAAAGTGAAGAATAATTGATTTGGATGTGCGGCGCAAAGTTTTCAGTTCTAATACAAAAGCAACAAACTTTTGAATCTATAACTCACGAAATAACTTACGTCACACATCCAAAGCAATTATTTTCTACTTTTCAGTGCATTTGAATTGAAGCTTCTCTTTAAAAATATTTTTTACTAATTATTTTATTTTGTGCTTTTTAGTACTTAGTATGCCTTAATCTATGCATTTTTGTCAAATCATCGTTATTATGAGGCTTTTTTCCTGTAAGTTCTGAGCTATCTAGTCCTTCAATGAGACCATCTAAAGATTAACTCATCCGCCATCTTGGAGTTGCCATCTTCAATTTATGAATTTTAAGTATAAATCAATAATCTTGAATTTGTAAATTTTGATAAAAAATTCACAATCTCCGATCTCGAAAACCCCCACACATCAATTTTGAATAGAATCGGACCATAATCACAAAACTCCTCCGCCATTTTGGAGCCGCCATCTTGAATTCAAATATTTTGACAAGAAATGCATAATCATCGACCCCGAAAACCCCCCTCATACAAATTTTGAATCGAATCGTACCATAATCACAAAACTCGTCCGCCATCTTGGATCCGCCATTTTGTTTTTTTCTTCGACATAAATTTCATAATGCATTGTCACCGGAGTTATGAACACCTGCAAAATTTCAGCTCAATCGGACGACGGCAAGTGCTCCAAAAATGGATTACAAATTTTTAACCGGAAAGAATGACATACGAAAGAAGCAAGTTTAATAAAAGCTTGTAAAAAGCTTGTAAAATGATAAGTTTAAATGCGATTGTTTTGTTGAGAGGACCATATTGTAGAGGTTATTTTGAAGTTTTTTTAACTGGTCGAAAAGTTTACTCTTAACGAATATGCAGATATGCAAGTATTTTATGGACGAGCACTCTTTTCCCAATTGGTTTCTACCGGCAAGATAAACTTTCAAGCGTGTCGATCGCGGCTTGAAAGGTAGACATGTCTAATGGATAATTCATTTGAGCACTCGGAAAATGGTCCAGGAAACCTTGTTTTGTTGGAAAATATTGAAAAATCTCAGTCATTTGAAAGTTTCTGGGTGTGTTTCATGACTCTGTAGCAAACCAACTGATGCATGAAACCTAATCGTTTGTTTCGTTAATCAACAAACATTATTAAAGATTCTGTTTTTCATTTTGTTACTTCGAGGGGCCCGTAACTTAGTAATAATAATAATTACTAATAATAATAATAATAAGTTTATTTAATCCATTGGAATGGTTTACAGAAGGTTCATAAACAATTGATATAACATTCACCATGTAGAGAAATATATAAATATGTCGTCGAATAGAAGTGCATTTTTATAAAAAATCGTTGCTCCGATCGACTTTCACACGAGTACTTTTATTCAGAAACTTGTTTTGTTGAAAAATACTGGGAAATGGCGACTTCGATATGTTTAATTATTATGCAATTCGTGTCTCAATCTTAATAAAAATTGGAGGACTAATATCAAGAAGCATAGTTATTTATTATATAAGACACTAAAAATATGCTCAATTTAGCGGTCAATTGAGCAAGGGAGATATTTGACCCCAATCAATTGGTCCTGCACCAAACGCGGGTTGTCCTTGTCAAAGCCCGGGTGAGCGGCCGTCTCTGATGGTAACGCCCATGAGAAAAATTAAACATTTGTAGCGCCAGACTGGGAAACGGCGGAAAGCTCCAACTGCAGACCTAATTTGATTCTTTTGTTCTGTTGCTCCCTGCCGAATTGAGTTCTTATCCATCGGATAAATTTTGAATAATTGAATGGATACAGTTTTTCAAGGACTTTCAAATGACATATTGCAAGTCAAGTTTAATGCGATATATTTTCTGTCATTTTTTAATACTAACACTTCGACAAATGGCAGACAAAAATTAATGGTCGCATTCGAAACAGGAACTGTATTTTCACACCAAATTTCAGCTCGATTGGTCAAACGGTTCTGCACTTATCGTGGAAGATTAGAGACACACACACACACAGACATACATACTTCACTCTGATAGGCAAAAGTTCGTAGTTGTGCTACGAAGTTTGACAAAGCCATGTTGATGCTGATCATGTCTATGTCGTTATAACGTTCAAAGTACACAGAACATCTACGTTTTCTATACATTTTGTAGTAATGGTTTTTTATTTTGATATTTTTAATTAATACTCATTATATTTAGTTTAGTTTAGAAATTAAAGAAGGACTTATGAAAAAAAATATTATGGAATCAATTATTATCATTTTACGAATTGGCAAATTTTTGCAATACTGAATGCTTTAATCCGAAAAAATGTGATGGACAAGATAAAGGAACAAACGAATCTGCTAGAGGGAGGTTTAAGTTTAAGTTAAGAATCCAAAATATTCAGACCATATTTGATGTTATTTTTTAAGGAGCGACAGGCGAGAGTTGTCAGGAATTGCAAATAACAAGAATAAAATTATTGATTACGCATCAAGAGTACTTACAATATTTGAATCGATATCAAAATGGTCACTATCGTTCTGGGAGACCTCAAAACGGATATTTCCGTCAATATCTCGTTTTCTTTTCGGTCAAGTAAAAGAAGCGGTTTGAATTATTATTGGGAGTCAAATTGACTTGATCGCTGTACTGTTCACGGTTGTTATGGATTCGGTTTATAGCAATGCGACTTGTTAACCGACGAAACCAAAAAGGAGGAGGTTCTCTAGGAAAACCCGATGAATTTGCGTGTTTTTAAAAGTACCCTGGAACTCTTTTTCGAAAATTATTTTTTGTTTTTCACCATAGTCTTTTGAGAAAAAAATCGAAACTGCAATTTTGATGTTTCCTTTTAACTCAAAAAAAACTTGAATACCAACGTTTCGTTTCCCAAACCCGGTTATTCAATCTCTGACGGGCATAGCACGCCCCAAAATTACAAAATGGGGTTGAATAAATTAAATTTACCGTGATTAGGCAAACCCCCAAAAAAAAATCTGGTTTAAGCTTCAGATTTTTTAATCGGTCAAAAAGCTGGGTTTACGAATGCTATTATTTTTAGGTTGAGATTTTCTGCAAATTTTTTTTATTTTGGAAAAATGGGGACGGGAAAATTCTTGATGATGACCTAGAACCGATATATCTTTTTTTTCCCCGTCCCCGAAAGGGTTATTTGATCAAGACAATTATAGATTTTTTTCGAAGATTTTGATTTTAAAAAACGTTTCAGCTTCCTGGAAAAAAAGGGAGTTTTTTCCAAAAAGATTTTTAAGTTGATGTGCAAGATGTCTGCTTTGGTCTTGTTGGGTAGATTATCCCACCATCATCTTCACCCAAAAAAACTTTTCATGGAGAATGCTCCTTGGCTACATAAATATTTTTTCGGTGATTTGAGGTGTAGTAGTATAACGGCTACTAGCAGGTATCTATCTACTATCTTATTTATTTTAGAAATAATAGTATAACCCCAATAACCAATACCGACCACATTGCGTCTGTATTTTTGTGCGGGCATCAAAGTACAATCGCGGAGATTTTATTGGCTGCCATCAGACAACAGTTTCCAGAAATCTTCCGTATCTCGCTTCAAGTTCGAGATTTATCATCATTGGAAACTTTGTTCATTTTTTTGTCCTCGATGATATTAGAGTGTTTTAAGAGTACCCTCATGAGACCCCTGCTTTTCTCCCGGGAAAAAATTTGGAATTCTTTTTGTTTTCACCATCAGTCATTTTGAAAAAAAAAATCGAAACTGACAATTTTGACGTTTCATCATTTCGAGCTATCGAAAAATCTTCAATACCAACGTTGTCAGATTTCTAATCTGAATTATTTAATCTGCTGACGGTGCATAGCTACGGGCCAAAGATTAAAAAAACGGGATTGGGGAACTAGAGTTAGAATTGACAAACGGTGCATTCAGGCATCCTCTGAATTCTGGTCCGTTAATCGATTCTATCAGGCATAACTTTGTACTGGGATCTTCGATTTGGATGATTCTTCTTTCATCAGATATGGTATACATCATAGTTGATTACATTTGGATTTCGAATGGAATTATCCACCCTTACGGGTAGAAAAATAGGGGATGATTGATTTTTACTTGTGAACATTGGCACACATATGTAGTTGACAATGATAGACCCTAGTGTCATTATCACAATCATTATAATCTATGAGAGGGTGGAATAATATAAAAAGTAATGAAATAAACTAACCAGAACAACGAAAATAATTTATATTGCAACAAATAGTAAAAGTAGATAATCATATTATTTAACTGGTAATAGTTGAAGTAAGGTGGGTAAGTGAGAATTTTGGAAGTAATCAAAAACAAGCAGTTAGTAATTAGTAGATTTCAGCAACAAAAATTGAAAATTAAATATTTTTAACAAAAATTAAAGACGAAATACGGAACTAAAAGGGTAAAATAAAGAAACCTTCTTAGTCACAATACTAAGCTCTAAACTAATGTAAGTAACTAATTTTGAGTCGGCCCAACAAACCATAAACGAAGATCATTAAATTACTTCGAAAAATTATCAGAATGTCAACGCCCAACTCGATGCCATAATTTTACGCCTTACCTAATTCATTTGCTTGTTTGTTTGGCGCCAACTCAATTGGTTACTTACATTAGTTTAGGGTTTAGTTATTGTGACTAAAAGGTTTATTTTATTTTACTTTTCAGTTCCTATTTCGTCGGGTTTTAAATTTTTTAGAAATATTTTATTTTGACTTCTATCGAGGGTATTATCATAAGTGCTAGGGTTTTATCGAGGTAATATAATAAGTGATAGGGGGTTTTATCGTTCAAAATTTCGGAAATTTTCGATAAAGCAAAATATTTTTTGGCCTGGAAATTTTACTGAGTGGATTTGTGGTCTTATTATCTGATTAAACCACGAAAGCGAAGTTTGAGTGGTTTAATCTCTGATACTAAGACCGCAAATTCACGAGTTAAATTTCCTTGAGGCAAAATGCTCGAGGAAAATTTTAAAAGAATCCTCTAGCCCGAAAGATATTTCATGAGAATATTTCCCGAATCACATTTGGGAAAATGAAACCAGAATTCATATATATTCGAAGAAATTGTTTTACAGATTCATTCATACTGATTATTCACTGCTCTTGAACTCACTATGAAATGAAATATTATTGTAGCTGGAACTGATTTTGACAAAAAAAGATCTACTGCCAGGAATTGAGCCCCAGCCTTTCACGTGACAGTCTGAGAAAAAAGGGATGTTTAAAAGAGGTTTTCATTGATTACCGAAATATTGAATAGATAAAAATGTGATCTATGATCATTAAGAAAATGCCAAAAAAAGCAACCACGACACGCGTGTTGCCAAACGGGCACCCCTCAATACGAACCGCGCCCGACGTTGATTGACTTCGCGTGACAGCTGGTTACCTAACCGCTCCTCCACAACATTTATTGATTGTCTGAGAATATAGGGAGTTAAATCATTCACGGCCTACTTGGCTCATTTAACAGGCTGAAAATCAAATCACTGTATGTAGTGAGCCTCTTATTCAATCCATTTCGCATTTAAGACCAGGGTCAATAATTTTGAAACAAAAAAAATAGTAGGATGAAACGTTTTGGAAAAGGAAGAGAATATAACAAAAGTGAAATGAAAATAATTTACGGGCGATCTGAGGTCGGGAAGTGGAAGGGGTGAGTTTTTAAAGGGGAAAAAAAAGGTTAATCTCGATTTCCGGCAAAACTACAAGTCCAATAGAAAAAAAATTTAAGGTAATAAAAAAAATCTACAACTTTTGTATTAAATTTTTTTAATAACCCCAAAATTTATGTAAAAAAAAAAAACCAAGTTTTTTTTTATTTTTTCTTTACAAAAATTTTTTTTTTCCCGAAATTTGGTGAAAGCCCTTTTCATTTCCCAAACACACTGTAATTTATTTGATTTGAAATATTTATTTTTTTTTACCTTAATTTGACTTTATCGAAAAAACACCCAATTTTTCAATCAAAAAAATTTTCGCGTCAAAAAATCAGATTTTTTAAAAGTCGGTGGGTTTTTATTGTTGAAATCTCTACTTTATGATGGTGGAAAAAATACATTACTATGGTAAATATTCTCAGAAAATGCAAAGAAACGAAAAAACTCGAATCCAAAAATTCAAATTTTAGAAAGTTGTAGTTTTTTTAAATTATATGGGAGATGCCTATTTATTGCCATTTCAAGATAACTCATATATCTGGTGACCTACGGAAAATTTAGCCCATCAAAAGGATTCCATAAAAAGTGGGGGAAAGGGGGTAGGGGGGTCTGGGCCTCACTACCTGTTATTTCT
>JAFIRS010005237.1:0-61838 GCA_018342105.1 Gonioctena quinquepunctata
TATCTTGTTAATGTAAACAAACTCTTTCACAAAGGATGCCGCCGATATCTTATCTCAGTTAATGTAAACAAAGGATGCCGCCGATATCCGGTCGCTTAAATAAACAACTGATAAGAAGTGCTGACGTAGATAATATTCCTGCAAAGACTTGTCGGTTGAGTCATAGCCGCATCATCGCTGACTCCTCCCACTTTCCAAAATGGCCGCCGCCATTCACATGACATTCAGTCCGACCAATACCGTTGACGAATGCAGGACACACCCACAACCATTCAGTCTTCCGTCCGACCAATGCCGTTGACGGATATTGGTTGACACCCCCCAATATGGCTGCGGCCATTGGATAGCGGCCAGCGACTATCACCACTCCCACGACCTATCACAGCTCTCTCCACCCCCACTCTCATTCACACACGCCCATACACAACATGGCTGCCACCATTCCGACCAATCACAGACCACTCACCCCCCACCGTACCCACATACAACCACTCCCCACCCCTCTCATAAAACCGCCATTTTGTGGTGCGGTGGCGGGAGTAACCGATGAACGGAGAGGTGGCCCAGTAATGGTATAGCTATACTTCTCGTCATAAAGCCGTTGGTTGAATGGTCCAGATTTTCTCACATTAGATGAAGAATTATGGTCTATTGAGGAAGAAATTATTGTATCAGCCGAATCTATTTCCGAAATAAAGAAGGAGTTTGTAGCCGTAAGTGGGAAATTTTCAAAAAATAAATTTGTCAGAATCTCTACCCAAAATTGAGAAATTTTCTTCGACAATGCAATTATTGAGAACCACGGCATGGTCAATGCGATTTATAGATATTTGCAGAAAGAAGATTTCTAAAACGGACTTACCATTGGAACTTTATCAAATGAAATCACAGAACAGAAACACTGGGATAAAAAAAAAGAAAAAATTTTGGAAAAATTAAAAAAAATTAAATTAATACAAATTATCACCATTTCTGGATGACGATGGTATTCTGAGGATAAGAGGAAGGTTGAAAAATGCAGAATACGTGCAGAAAGATGTGAAAACTCCAATAATTTTGGATCCGAGTAATGATTTCACGAAGCTGTTATTTCGTTTTCATGACGAGAAAGCAAAACATCATTTTCAAGAATTTGTTGTTAATGAATTGAGACAGTATTGGATCCTTAATATACGGAATGCAGTGAGAAGCACTTGGAATTCCTGCCAGTACTGCAAAAATTTGAGAGAAAAACCATTATCACCAGAAATGGCTCCTTTACCAGCTCGTAGATTGAACAGATTTGTCAGACCATTCTCCTACACAGGTATGGATTATTTTGGTCCGATGAACGTGTCCGACGGAAGAAGAAGGGAAAAGAGATGGGGAGTATTGTTCACCTGCTTGAGCACCAGAGCAGTTCATCTGGAACTTGCCTCATCTCTTAGTTCCGATTCTGCCATAATGGCAATCAGACGACTCATTGGAAGAAAAGGATGTCCCTAAAAAATATATTCGGACAATGGAACGAACTTCCATGGAGCGGACAAGGAACTCAGGCAAGCTCTCAAGGCAATGCGGAAGGAGTCCATTATTGCAGAAATGACCTACAGGGGAATCGAATGACATTTCATTCCCCCAGGAACACCACACCACAGCGACTTGTGCAATCAGTAAAGACAACTCTGAAGGTTGTTTTGAAGGAACAAGCTCCGCGCGAAGAAGTTCTATGGACACTGATGGTTGAAGCTGAGCACATTGTGAACTCACGACCTCTGGTGCATGTATCGACGATCCAGAAGATGAGGAAGCTTTGACATCAAACCATTTTCTAATTGGTACCTCTAGTTCTGTCTGCCTATTCAGATCGTTTTCAGAAAATGATCTTGTTTCGCAAAAACAATGGAAAATCGCCCAGTATCTAGCTGACTGCTTTTGGCGAAGGTGGCTCAGGGAATACTTGCCCACGCTCACCAGAAGATCCAAATGGTTCCAGAAAGATCCTCGGAAAGTAAAAGTCGGTGACGTAGTCGTTCTTGTCGACACTGAACTTCCAAGAAATCATTGGCCCAAGGGAAGAGTTGTTGCAGTATTTCCCGGTTCTGATGGACAAATCAGAATGGTAGATGTCCAGACAAAATCAGACATATTTCGACGTTCTGTAGTGAAGATATGTGTCCTAGACGTTGCAGAAGAGAAGAAAGAAGAAATAAGAAAGTAATAAAGCGAGTGTTGCTGCTGAATATCATTAGTTATTCATTTGAGTTTAATTCACTTTGTATATTTCAATCACTTTGAATGAGAAAATAAAACTTGTCGAGTTTGACAAGTATTGTCAATAATGATAAAAATATAATTTAAACTGAGAGTTGTCAGTTACTAAAAAAACATAATTCCTATAGAAAAACTGATTTTCTATAAAAAATATAACTATTGTAAGCATTGGGGCTCACAGGATGTTTCAGAAATATGCCAAATTAGTGGCACGGATCGAGAAGGCAGCTTCATCAAATGTGATAACTGTAAAAGGTGGACACATTTCGATATGTGTGCAAAACGATATAGGCTTTTGCATAGCGGACTAACATTCGATGAGGCCAGTGACGGAAATTTTGATTTTATTTGTCATTTATGCCCGGTGAATGAAAATCCTTTCAGAAGCGTGGTATCTGCCAAAAAAATATCTTTGGAAGAATCGGAATTACGTCAGTTCGTTCAGTTCCATAGAGGTTATCTGGAAAACATTGTCAAAAGCAGGCAAACAAATGAAGAAAGTAGGAGATTCCGTGAGACGGAGATTGCCATAAACACCTTAAGTGGGACTACTCTACCGCATTCATCGATTTAGAAATGTCTGTATCACTTGGGTATATTTTAAATGATGAACTGGAATTGACGAACATCGACTATCTCGTTTATGTATTGATACCAACAGCAAACAAACTCTTATTTGGAAGCTTTTATGGAATTTCTGATGAAGATACGACTACATACGTGAAAAAATATTAAGAACTACATAATATTGATGAATTGACCAACATTGAATATCCTGTCGACTATACACTGGATATCATTTATGATAGACAGATAAAGAAGATTTTTTTTTCTACAAATCCAGTAATAATCATTTTAAAATATCACACACTCTCTGATGGATGATTTTTAAAGGTACATACAGGTTTGTAGAAGCAAAAGGGGACTTTTTATTTGAAATTTGGTAGAGATAAATGAACACGTATATCTGATTCCATTTTGAAGAAGCAGACAAATGCGAATCGTCAACTAACATAATGACTGTTCCATACCAAATTGGAATATGGTATTATATAAATAGGTAGGTGAAAAATCATATAGTCGAACTCCACCAAAAATAATTTAATGCCAATGTGGCACGAAGATTTACATCAGGACATGTTTCGAAGGATCAATCCTTCATCATCAGCGAAAAGTGGAAGGGGTTACAAGTAGATCTAGAGAAGTAAAATGTTACAATTACAAGGGGGGCAAACATTAAGAGAAAAATAGGACCTACCATTGTATGGTGGAAATAATTATGGAGATATGACACTAACAAATTTGTATAACTATAATAACATTAAAGTGTCCG
The DNA here is from genome assembly GCA_018342105.1 of Gonioctena quinquepunctata. Lineage (NCBI taxonomy): Eukaryota > Metazoa > Arthropoda > Insecta > Coleoptera > Chrysomelidae > Gonioctena > Gonioctena quinquepunctata. The sequence goes on from JAFIRS010005237.1 coordinate 3,587, forward strand.
CATCTAGTGCGGGTTCACTAGTGTTAGGGGCAATGGTTAGTCCTAACAAAGATATTGAGTTACAAAGGATTTATAATATCATCCAAAAACACATGGATGGAAATAGAAAATAGGTTAATGACTGACATATGACAACGACTTAGACCTATGGAACATCAAGTTTCAAAGTGACAGAGAAATGTTTGTGACTGTGACATGGAATCGAGAAAAAAAAAGTAGCTGGGTGTGGTGTAGAGGTATGTTATGAAATTCGATCTAGAGATGGGAAATCAAAATGGTAAGGAGTTAAAAAGTTTTAGGCTATCAAAATGAATTTGTTCATTGATACAATGTAAATTAGAACTTTTGATCGCCTTGTTAATTTCAAGAGTTTCAAGGAGATTGAGTATTTTACCTTTATCGCAAATATGTAAAATTTCAAGGTCTGAGTTGGGATCGAAATTGTGCTTTTGGTTTATAATATGGTTAGAAAAAAACAGAATTAGAGTTAATCAGTTCTTTTTCAGATTGCGGCCTGTTTGACCAATATAACAAGTTTCACACTTGGGGATGGAACAATTTAATGTATAAACACCAGATTTATCCAACAATGGAATTTTATCTCTAGAGTTTACCACAAAATTTTTCAGGTTATTAGAAGTTTTGAAAGAGATGGAAAAATTTGAAAAATTTGAATCAATATTGGCGTTGAGTTTATTAAACAAAATATTCTTGAGTTGAAGAGATAGAGGACCAAAATAGGACAAAGAAAAATGTTTCTTTGGTGAATTAGTTTGTGTTAATCTGAAGTTGGAAAATTTATTGACATATCTTTAATATAATCTATTGATTGTTTGAATTGGGAAGCCGTTGTTATAAGCAATTTGTTTGATGATGTTGAGTTCTGTTGAGGAATTGGAATCATTGAGAGGTATAGTAAAAAGGCGGTGAAAGAGTGAATGAAAAGATAAAAATTTCTGTTTGTACGGATGGTAAGAGTGAAAAGGTATAATATTATTAGTGTTGGTAGGTTTTCTATATATGGAGAACTCAAGGGTGTCTGATTCGTGAATCATTAGGCCAAGATTCCATTCCATTAGATTCCATTTCCATGGTGAACTGTATTCTTGGGTTGAAAGAATTAAGAAAAATTAAAAAGTGGTTGAGGTCATCCAAAGTGCCATTGAAAAGTGCCAAAATGTCATCGACATATTGATGCCAGAATAAAATTTTAGAGAAACTAAGATGTTTAGAAATGGTAGATTCAAAATTTGACATGAATACTTCAGCTAAAAGAGGACTAAGATTGGAGCCCATGGCTAAGCCTGATTTTTTATAATAAAAGGAATTATCGAATTGAAAAAAGTTTTGTTCTAGAACTAGATCCACTAGAGGTTCAATATATGATAAGTGGGTACATTAGAATTGGAAAAAAGTTATTGTCTAACCAACATGAGACAATCTTCAGGGTCTATACTAGGAAAAAGATGAAATTTTGTTTGTAAGCTCGAGAGAATTTTTGACTGAAAAAGGACTGGAAAAATCCATAAGTAAAGGAAGTATGGAATTCAACCAACTAGCTAGTTTGGAGGCAGGTGAGTTAGTGTACGAAACTACAGGCCTGATGGGAATATTTTCTTTGTGAATTTTAGGTAATCCATATAATCTTGGGGTGGAGGGGTTCATCGGAGAAAGAAAAAATTTGTTGGAATCTAATAAGGTTATCGTGTCATGTATTTCATTAAAAGTTTTTTCACATAAAGTGTGTAATTTAGAGGTGGGGTTGAATCTAATCGTCGAAAAATCATCATTGGAAAGAAACAATTCTACTTTCAAAATATAATCGGCTTTGTCCAAGATCACAACACAATTGACCTTTCCAGAATTACCTGTGCAGTTAAAAGTTGCGCGCGTCACTTGTGGGCTACGAATGAATCTTATTGGTCAATCATTGACAATTGACAGATGACATTATTTTGGATGTTGGATGCTATTTGTTTATGTTTATAAACATTTTTGAAATAAAAAATTCAGTATGCCTCAACAATGTTGTGTTACCAAGTGCCGGTCATGCTACGATAAAACCAGAAGGATCTCATTTCATTGCTTCCCTAAACAAGGAATCATAATGCGGGAAAAATGTTTAATGCCGATTGGGCTTGAAATTCGGAACTGGGACGCAAAACCACGGGTGAATAGAAGTACCTACATCCTTCCATCCATAATTAATCGATGAAACCACTTTTGTCATAGGTTTGTTCGCGACACTTCACGAATGACAATTTCATTATAGGGGGCAATATTAGAAAATTGAAAAAAGGTGCTGTCCCGAATACTTTAAGTTTAGAGCCTTCTTGCAGCAACACGCAAGATTTGCCAACTGCATCATCTACGGTAATATTAGATCTTTGTTCTGGTTAATATGATTGCAATTAAATGATTTTGTTTAAGACTGCCATCGACACATACGAGCAAATGGAACATGTTCCACATCACGAAGCAGTTGAAACTCTATCTAGGAACACCAAACTTTCAAGATCCAAGGTATTTATTTGAAATTATTATTGATGGAATGTTTTAATAATAGTGTATTATTGTCGTAGGATCCTTTAACAGAAGTCTCGATGTCGTGGTCAAACCGAAGCGGGAATAGAATCGAAGTCAATACTGAGGTGAATGCTTTTACTCCTGTATGTAGCTATTTATCAAAAGAGCAAAGTCATGCTGAAGATCAGTTGAATACTTTGACTTCTACACCAAAAAGGGAAATATTGATAAGTAGGGCCTCGGACAGCATGAAAGCAAAGTACCCAAATGTTATTGGTAGCCTTGACTGTACTGAGTTCTTCATTCAAAGACCATCATCTTTCCTAAAACAGAGTCAGTGCTATTCAAATTACAAAGGAGCAACAACTCTTGAATCACTAATAATGATTGAACCTGCTGGGGCTATAATTTACGCCTCCCCTTTATTCACTGGATCAATATCAGATAAGGGGATTATTGAAGCCAGTGGGTTTTTGAACATCTTAAAAGAAAAGGTTGATAAAGGTCAAATTTGTAAGGGTCTTTTTCCCCTTGGACCTTTTCTTGGCGCTTTCCTATCAAATTCTAAAATTGCCTCGGGCGCCACCTTCAGCTATATAGTGAAAAAGGCCACTTTTGCTCCGGGCAGTCTCAGTGAAGGAAAATAAACACTCCAGGGGTCAGTATTGTATTGACAAAACGGGGCCAGAAGGGCAGGCTTTAATTGCCCTTAGCTGAGTTTCGTACCTGGGTGCTGACTGCACAATCAGCTGTTAAACTCAAAGCTCTGATTCAAGTAAAAATTAAAAGGTTAGTTCCAAGTCAACCATAACAATTTATTATCTATCTAATATATACAGTGCGGCTGTCGGCAGCCTCTAGAACTATAATAGCAAGGCAAGATGTACTATAGAAGTGGAAAGAGGTGTTGAGCGTTCTAATGCAGTTATAGCAAGTTACTCAAAGCTCATGCCGGAAAAGATTCAAATTGTAGCATAAAAGCTCAAAAGGACGGGTTGCAAACACGGCATATCAACATTAAAGCAAAGCGAGTCTCTATTGGTTAGTTAACGAACGGCCATACATATGAGAAGAGTAAGCAGTTTGGCGTCGTGCGTGGGTGAGGGCCTTCAGTGTTTCCTGGCATTTCCTGAATACGGTTAATTCCCTATCGACGGTCTCCCTAATGCCTATTCTACGCGGCTGTTAGTGTGACGAGGCCCTAATAGTGCCTTGCAACCCAACTGACAGCTTTTTCCTCCCTCGGCTAACCTACAAACTCGTATCGCGGCTTTCCAGTTGCTAACCTACACGACTGTTAGTGTGGCGAGGCCCTAAATAGTGCCTTGCAACCCAACTGACAGCTCTTCTTTCCTCGGCTAAATACAATCTCCCATCGCGGCTTTCCGGTTTCTGACCCACACGAATGTTGGTGTGGCGAGGCCCTAAATAGTGCCTTGCAACCCAACTGACAGCTTTTCTTCCCTCGGCTAAATTCAAACTGTCATTACTGCTTACTCATAGAATTGTCATTCTCACCGATTCTGGAACTCACGAACACGGCTTCTACCTACTATTGCTCGCTTGGTGGTCACTCTGGCTTCTCGAACGGTACTGCCCAAACGCTTGTGTTCTGAAATACACTTCGGCAAACTTTTCCCCCTCTACTAGTTAGATTGAATCAATGCGCGGACCGATCGCGAGCGACATCAACATTTATCAATACCTTATACCTTCCTGCGAATAATTACCAAGTACAACTTGGGTGTTCTCGTGGTCTCTCGGGCCTGACTCTGCTCCTCTCCCTGGCGTGCTGGCTGGCTTCGATGCTCCGGAACGACTGTCTGCTCTCTAGCGCCTTTGATTCAATGTCCACAATATCGGCCTTCCCTCCTTCGTGACGTCAACGGCTGGTCGGGCACAGTATCATGTTCTCGGTGGCGACGGTGTCCGCGGAGACTTTGTTTCTCGAGTTTTGCATTCGATTCCAGAGTAGTGCGTGTGACGTACGATTGCTTTGTCTCGTTATGCGTTCCGATGTGTTTTACGTAATCGGTTCGGGAAGGCTATGTATAATTCATGCCTCGCGAATTTATGTCGTACAAGAACGATATTTTTTCGATTATTATTAATGGCTTTCATTCCTTTATTTACACACGGAGCTTGGGAGACTTTTAAAATGAATGAAACACTATTGTAAATAAATAGAACCCTAGTAACTTCGTGACACACCCTTCCCACTACGGCGAGAAAAAAAAAACATTTTTTTCTCTTTCCTTGAACTAAGGTGACCAAGTGACCCAATGAATCTTAAATGGAAACGTACAATATTCGGGGGTCGGTTTTTATCTACCACCCGATCATTAAAATCAATCTTATGAATATAAACTAAACAAATCATCAATTAACTTATAAGTGAAACTTATTAACGGGGATTGTATACCCTTCAGGAATCATACAAAATTATATATGCCCGACAGGCGCCTAACACCCCTAATAGACGAACCCTTTATTCGAGGTAGATCCACCTGTTACATAAACGGAAAGAACTCTAGATTACGAGATTTAACTTAATTATTTCTCAATAGCCTTTGAAACAAAAAAAATCAAATGAATTACCAGGCTAACTAATAAATTACAAAGAAAAACAAGTGTTACTTTAGGCTTGAAAGTACTAATATATCACGGCGTATCCCTTCTCTAAGGGACTGGACTTCCGCATAGGGCATAAGCGGGTCAGGATACGACATTAACATGGGTGCTGAACATCCGCATAGGGCATATGCGGGTAAGGATACGACAGCTACACCGTCTGTCTTCTTCAGGGGCGGTCCGGGTGGAAGCGGTGCGAACATCCACAGTCCGGACATTCGATATGCTGATTGGGGTTTGGACATCGGCACCGGGAACAGGGTGCGTGAAACCTCTCGGAACCGTGGGCGGAGCTCCTCTTCGGAGTATGGCGGGGCCTCACAGGGACAGCAGTGCTTTTGATGCTAGCGCGACAAGCGCTTGGGGGAGAATGTATTTAGGGGCGGGGTGGAGGGTTGTGGCATGTAGGTTCCCTCCATGTTCGGCCTCGCTGGGCGGTGAGCAATACGGGGTCGAACTGAGACTGGGTGTCGAAAAGGAGGTGAGGGCGACAATGGCTTTTTCGGACCGTGTGGCAGCGGAATGTCTCGCATGTCCAAAGGTGGTAACGGGGGACGAGGCGAGATGAGCGAGATGCCTCGTGGTGTCTGTCGGCCTACCGGGGCTGGCAGGGTGGGGCTCTGGCTGGAGGACCCGCAGACAGTGTGATTCGCGGCCTTCGCTTCGCTAACTCTTTTGCTAGAACGCGGCAGGCCCGCATACTCAGCCCCTGTTTGGCTTGTCGCGTTACCCCTTCTTGCGTGGGTGCGTGCAGGGATCCAGGGATCCTGGCGCCACGTGGAGGCTCCCCGGGACATCTTTTTGACATAGTGGAGCTGAAAGAACTGGTCGTGTTACACGCATGAGGGAGCCGAATAATGGGCCGGACGTAGATCTTCAATGTGGACTCGCAAAAAACGTTTGCCTGGCGGATTTTTGAGATTGTATACCACTGGGGATGGTACTTGGGTAATCGTGTATGGACCGGAGTATTTGGAAGCCAGTTTCGCGGCTGAGGACAGGTGATGCTCTTTCTTCATCAGTTGGTCGCCCACATGACATCGCCATTCTCGGCGTCGAAGGTTATAGTGGCGGCTCTGGGTGGTGAATGCCTCTGCGAGATTTATACGGACCATTTAGAACGTTTCCTGCAGGTGTTTGAGCCTCTCCGTGTGTCCTGCGACTTCGGCTTGGTTTACTTCTCCTTCATCTTCCTGCGTGGGTGCTACCAGCGGTCTGTATGTCGCCTTTGGTTCTTCTATCTCCCTTCCAAAGTTCAGGAATGCCGGAGAATATCCGGTGGAGTCCTGGCGGGCGGTATTGATCGCAAACAGTAGGTCGGCCAGATGCGAGTCCCACTTCGGGTGGTCCTGGTCACAAAATTGAGCGATCATCGTTTTGAGCGTCTTATTAGCCCTTTCGACGGAGTTGGCTTGCGGTGAGTAGGGCGGGGTTCTGCGGTGGTTGATTCCCAGTTCCCTCAACATGTCCTCGAACAGGTGTCCGGTAAACTGTGTCCCATTATCGCTGAGGACTACTTTCGGGCATCCGAAGCGGGTGATGATTTCTTCGTAGAGAGCTTGGGTGACGGTCTTGGCAGTAGCCTTACGTATTGGCCGACACTGGACCCATTTCTTGAACCTGTCTTGGGACACAACGAGGAAAATATTTCCGCGAGTTGAGCGGGGTAACGGGCCAACTAAGTCTGCACTGACGCATTCCCAGGGTTGAAGGTTGACTGACGGTTGCATCTTGCCTGCCGCTTTCATCTGTGATGGCTTGTATCTCTGGCAGGAGTCGCAACTTCGAACATACTTGGCAACATCGCGGAACATGCCCGGCCAGTAGTAGCGGGCTGCGATCCTAGCTATTGTCTTGGCTATTCCCATATGCCCGGCGGTGGGTGCGTCGTGCATTTCTCGCAATATATCGACCCTTGTCGGCTTGGGGACACACAACTTCCATTGGTCGGACATCTCTGGTTCTGTCAAATCATTGGAGTCCCAGAAGTGACGGTACAAGCCATCTTCCCGGATACAGTAGTCTGGGAAAGCATCAGGGCTTCGTAGCACCTCTTCCTTCTTTTTGTTATACCAGGCACAGTCGGCTACTGGTTCAACGGCAGTAACGTCTTCAGCATTATCTACTGACCCTCAGCCTCGTGGGTCTCTCGACAGGGCATCTGCCACTTTGTTCAACCCTCCTCGGCGGTATTTTACTTCAAAATCGTATTGCTGCAGGAACATACTCCATCGAGCGAGACGTCCGGCAGGGCTCTTGATAGAATGGAGCCAACGGAGCGACTGGTGGTCGGTGACTACTGTGAAGTGGTATCCTTCCAAATAGGGGCGGAGTTTCTCGATCCCCCATACGATAGCTAGACATTCCTTCTCTGTCGCGGAGTATGCCTTCTCGGCGAGTGTCAAAGTGCGACTGGCATATGCAATGACGTGCTACTGGTCACCAGTGGTCTGAGTCAGGACTACTCCTAAGCCTTGGTCGGAAGCATATGTCTGCATGGTGAACGGTTTGTCGAAGTCGGGACAGTTGAGGACGGGGGCTTCCGTTAGGCAAGCTTTCAACTTCTGGAAAGCTTCTTCTTGTTCCGGTGCCCAATGCCAGCGGCGGTTCTTCTCCAATAGCCGATATAAGGGTGCTGCTACTTCAGAGAATGCCGGCACAAATCGTCGGTACCATGATGCCATTCCGAGGAACCGTCTCAAACCTCGCACATTGGTGGGAGCGGATAGTTCCACAATGGAGGCCACTTTCTCGGGATCTGTCCTAATGCCTTCTGACGTCACTAGATATCCGAGATATTTGAGTGATCTCCTCCCAAACTGGCATTTATCTGGATTGACTCGCAGGTTAGCAGCACGAAGGCGACGGAACACTTCCTGCAGGTTAGCGAGATGCTCTTCAAACGTGTTCATGGAGACGGAATTGACTTTATGGAAGTCCATGCAGAATCTCGGTTTGCCGTCCTTCTTCCGCACTATGACTACAGGTGAGCTCCATGGGCTTTCGGAGGGCTCGATGATATCCTCCTGTAGCATTCTGTCCACTTCGGTTTGTATTGATAACCTCCTGCATTCACGGATTCTGGGGTCGGTACCGCTGTTTTATCGGCTCTGGATTTAGGAGACGGATCCTGTGCTCCACCAGCGGCGTTACTCCACGAATCTCATCAAATAAAGGCAATTCTTCCTGCAGGAAGGTTTCTAGACGGATTTCCTCGTCTCTAGTAAGTGTCAGGGGCGGCCTTGGTACAGTAGCTCCAATGGAAAGGCATGGTACGGGCCGAGCTTCCGTTGTAATACTGGGTTGGTTTTTTGCCCACTTCCGAGGTCGAGCCCAAACTGCCTCTTTCTCAGTACGTCCATTCCTAGGACCATATCGGACGAAAGGCCACTCAGGTGCCCAAAATATTTCTCGAAGCGGTGTCCTCCAAATCGAATCTCCACGTGATATGTTGCGGGGATGGTAACTGTTTCTCCATTGGCCAGTCGGGCAGAACTCGTAGCAGTCGGAGTTTTTGGTACTCCTAGCAGGTTCCACTGCCTAGCTATCCTGTCGCCAACATAGGAGATTACTGCTCCGGTATCAATCAGCGCTTCTGCTGTGCCACCAGGAATCTTGACGGTAAGATGCGGTCGATGGTCGGTGTTCGAGATATTATTGGTAGGGGAGGCGTCATGGGGGCGTGGCTGCACGGGCCTCAAGCCGTGGCAGCGCCCTAGTTGTTTTCCGGCCGTGGGCAAGGACAATCTCGGGACATTATTCCTTCCCGCTTGCATCTAGAGCAGAATATCCTTGGAACGGATTGACATTGGCTCCTGAAGTGCCCTGTTTGCCCGCACTCTCGGCTATCTTCGATGGGGCGGCGGTTGACTGGGCTGGCCTGTGCCGCGGCCTGCTGATCAATGGGGCTCCTTGGAGACGGCATGGCTACTAGGGCGATAAGTCTTGTTACCGCTGGTGGGGCCGATGGGGTTTGGTAGGGTGCCATAAACGGTGTTGGGGTCGTTTTCTGAGCTTGTTCGATTTCCTCTCGTAAAAGCTTATATTCTCTGGCAGCTTTGGCGAACCCCTGCACGTCGTTGAAGTCAGTGCTCCTGATTTCTCGCCGGAATTCTGGGTGGAGGTTGCGGTATAGCCAGTTCAACTCCTGGTCTGGCGGAATTCCACCATGGCGGCGAATCAGCGTCTGCAGGTCGGTGATGTAGGCCGATGTATTTTCTCGCAGGCCGTGCGTTCTCCTACTTATGGCTGCTTCCAGATCGATTCGGTAGTTAACCGGGAAGAAGAAGTCTTGGAAGGTGATACAGAAATCTCCCCATCTTGGCCAGCATGCCCGGTCGTTCCTAAACCACATGGCAGGCATTCCTTCCAGTAACTCTGGCATAGCCTGTAGGAGGCGGTCGGAGGCGATGCCTTGGGACTCTCGAATCTCCTCTAATCTTTCGAGGAAGGCGGCGGGGTCAGTGGTCCCATCAAAGGCCACTCGCCAGTCCTTTACCCTCAGTGGAGCCATCCCTACACTCGTGGTAGGCGGCAGTGGGGCGGTCTGCACTCCCTACTATAAAGGAAATGAAATTACTATTCGGTGAAGCTCTTTTGTTCTAGAAAATTCTACATACCATCTCTCAGCAGTATTGTTCTTGTATCAGCCATATTTTCGGTCGAAAGTATTGATGCAAATCCTATGCTTGCATTTATGTCACTTAGTGTTTCTTTCAAAGTGACGACATTTTCTGTAGTAATTTCAGTCAACGCCTTGTTGCGTATTGGATTGCGTATTTTACAAATCACAGGATCTTTGGCACGGTTTACGTTGGTGGGGTCATGAAACACACTTCATGGAAGTTGTTCGGGTATTATTTCTGCACCCCTTGGCTTGTTCCACTCCATTGGAAGTGAAGTACAGGATATATTTTCCGGAATTTCGTCAAACCCTTTGAATATGACATGTTGTAGAAAATATAACAGGCCAACCACATGATTACAATATTCCCAATTTCTGTAAAACAAAATAATTAATGTTTCATCGTTTTTCACTTCCCTCACGTACAATTTCGTGAACTAGAAATACATTTTTCTTACCCAGCTTCACAAGTGCAATGGCCTTCGACCACAGCATCCATCGAAGGGGAGAACTGTAAATGAAGTCTGTGTTGACTTTCACTCTTCTTCTGGCTTCTGTAGCACTTCGCTTTGATTATAAAATCAGTTTTGTGAGCAAACACATCGTGGATATAACTTTCGGCAAAGAATTTGTAGCCACGACTACCTTGTCTACAAGTCCACGATTTTGAAATAAAAAACTTCTCCGCACTGCCAAAACTGAATGCTTGGAAACGTGAAATGTCTTTACTCCAATCCCCATTATCCATAGTACACATGTTGCTTGATAATGCTTGTTGCACAACAACATTCAAACATTTAAAGTAAAATCATAACAAAGGTTAACGTCATTAATGTAAATGACATTTTAATGACAGAATCAGTTGTCACCAGATTTACGACATACCAGGATGACCAACATCACAGATGAAAATGCTCCTGGTGTGCTCTCTCTCTTTCCCGTTTTCTCTCGCACTGATGTTTGCCCATCTTTTAAAGCTGCCCACAAGTTGCGCATGAAATATACCTGTTTCTCTCTCATACTGGCTCAGTTCATATCTTTTATCTCTGTTCTACGTAATCTGGAAAGGTCTATTACCTTTGTCAGCTTTCGATACTATCAGATCATTTTCTGCTATTTTAAGTTTCAATTTTTTTACTGTTTTATTCTGATAAGAAGTGTTATTGTTAGGAGAATTAGTAGTTGAGTTACAAATATCAGAAGAGGAATTTAAAAAAACTGAAACTTCAGCTCGTAAAGCATCTTTTAAATTTGTATGAACGGATTCTATAACACACTCGGATTCCACAGCTAATGTTTCAAGATGTAAGGTTGTTAAAAGAACTGGAATGTTAAATTTCAAGTCTTGATTAAGAAGAAATTCTTCATCAGAATTGAAAGTAGTTGTGAAAAGATTAAGAAATCTGAGTATTTATGTGTAAAGTTCTGAGAGCGATTAAAAGAATGTTGAAGACTTAAATTGTGGATTTTGTTTGTAAAAATGTTAAATTTTTGCTTACTTTTGTGAGCAAAAATGTCTCTGCACTTTGTCAAAAGAATCCCATTCTACAGGATGAAGAAAAAGAAGACAATGTGAAAAAAAGTTGTTTGAGAGTTAAATCTAAAAGGTTCAGCGTGGAATGATGTTTCTTGGTTTCTCCTTTGATCCATGAAGTTCTTGCTATACGTAGGGCAGTTGAAGATGAGCGGGAAACAACTCTTGTAGAAAGTGAAATATACCCGGGGGTGAGATTTTTTCTCAAACATTCGTTATTGAACCATATATCTAACATAACCATTTTTCTTCTCAAAATACTCTCCTTGTAACCTCGGATCAGGGCAGCTCGACTAGCATTGTATATCCAACGTAGGCGATCCATCTCATACAGTGGAGGTGACATTAATAGGTAGGTTAAAAATCATACAGTCAAACTACACCAAAAATAATTTAATGCCAAGGTGGCACAAAGATTTACATCAGGACATGTTTCGAAGAATTAATCCTTCATCATCAGCGAAAATTAGAAGGGGTTACAAGCAGATCTAGAGAAGTAAAATGTTACAATTACAAGGGGGGGCAAACATTAAGAGAAAAATATAACCTACCATTGTATGATGGAAAAATTATGGAGATATGACACTAACAAATTTGTATAACTATAATAACATTAAAGTGTCCGCATCTCTAGTGCGGGTTCACTAGTGTTAGGGGCAATGATTAGTCCTAACAAACATATTAAGTTACAAAGGATTTATAATAATATCCAAAAACACATGGATGGAAATAGAAAATAGGTTAATGACTGACATATGACAACGACTTAGACCTATGGAACATCAAGTTTCAAAGTGACAGAGAAATGTTTGTGACTGTGACATGGAATCGAGAAAAAGAAGTAGCTGAGTGTGGTGTAGAGGTGTGTAATGAAATTCTAGCTTCTAAAAATCTTTTGTTCTCCGAAGAGGTTGGGCATGATATCTCAATTTTCACTTATAAATCTCACGAATGGCTTTCCTTTTTTGAAAAACTGTGCTTCTTCATTATCTGACATTTTAGACTTGTTTTGGTCTGTTTTGCTATAAATTGAATTCAATGATTTGAAAGAATTAAAGGGAAACCACCGCTCCAAAATTTTATATTTTTTCGCATGAACAGCAGTACTTGGGTTTCTTGACACTCCGTATTACATCTAATCTCATCTGGTCTGCGAAATATTCAATAATGTTTTGGGTAACCAGTGGTATGAATAGTGAGTTTTTCATATCTCTATTGAATTAACAGGATTTGGGTGGGACCGACTCCCCGACAGGTTTGTGAAACCATCACCCTGAATACCTCACATGAATTCGCAATTCTTTTGGCGTTTTTTTTTGTATTACCTGACAACTCTTCTTTATTGTAGATTGTAGGGGGGGCGATATGGCTCTCGAGCCTCTCCGTTTCTCGACCTATGAGGTCTTTGGTACATACCTGACTACTCTTCTTTATCTTCCGATTTGCAATATATTGATAATATGATTATGGTATTGGGATAGTTGACAGGGGATTCACCGCAAGAGTTGCTGTTCTTATGGTGACAGTATTACTATTCAGTGATCACATGATACATTATATTCAATTCGATCCCGTGTGCTGTTTGAAATATGAATCGCTGTATTTGTAGTGGAAAAAGGATTCACATTTTCCATAACAGCCAGTTTATTAAATTTCTAAAAATAGGACAGTCGTTATTTTCATAAATCGCAGGAATTGTGGCATACAATTTTTTTCATCTACCGACAAATCATATTTCACCAGGTCTCGTCTGATGTCAAGAATATCGAGTGTATTGAATTGTGAATGTTGGGGATGGTATCACCACTCTAATTCTCAATTTGCATGAATCGTGTTGAATGAAATAATGATATTCGTTGTAGGAGATATTTTATTTCATTTGTTCCCATATATGGTATGTAAAGTGTAGGGGGTAAAATCATCCTATTCACTGTTGAATCGCATGAGTCGCTTCTATTTTGGTAACAATAGAAATATTTTTGATCACATTACATTTCATATTTTACCTGATCTCCAGTTTCCTGAATATGGAGAATATTGTAATGGAAAGGTTAGGGGTGCATCGACCGTCATAACTGATTATTTGCATGAATCGCTATCCTGGTAGTGAATGGAGTGATTATACTTCCCAAAATAGAGAGATTATACTATTGTGGAAGATGGGAGGTTAAACTACCCTCTCGAGGGTTGAATCGCATGTGTCGCTATGCTTGCAGTGACAATATTAATACTGTTGATCATATTCCATCTGATCTCGTCTAGTTTTCTGATAATGGAAGTATTGTAATAAGAGGGTTGGAGATGAAACCACCACCCTGACTGCTATTTCGCATGAATCGCTATTCTGATGATGCATATAGTGATGATATGTTGACTGAGATATTGTACATTATCTGATCTCGCCTGATTTTTGAAATTTCGGGAATATTGTATGTGAGAAGTAGGGGGGAAACCACCCTCCCTACGGTTGCATCGCATGCGCTTGCACTAACAATATCAATACTTTTGATCACATGACACGTCTTTCCTCTGAACTCGTTTAGTTATTTGGTAATGGAAAGTATTGTAATGAGAGAGTTGGGGATGAAACCACCACCTGAAGTTATTTTGTGAATTATTTGATTTTTTTTTTATCTGATCTCATATACTTTTCGAAATATTGGGAATATTTTATGTGAGCAGTAGGGGGTGAAACTACCCTCCCGACGGTTGCATCCCATGTGTCTCTATGCTTGCACTAACAGTATCAATACTATTTATCACATGACACTTCGTCTTTCATCTGATGTCGTTCAGTTTTCTGATTATGGAGAGTATTGTAATAAGAGAGTTGGGGAGGAAATCACCACTCTGACTGTTATTTTAATTGTTATTCAGATTATGCTACGTGATGAATTCGTTATATCGTATTTTATCTGATCTCATCTACTTTTCGAAATATTCAGAATATCCTATGTGAAACGTAGGGGATAAAACAACCCTTCCGGCGGTTGCATCTGATCTCCTCTAGTTTTCTGATGATGGAGAGTATTGTTTAAGTATTTTGGGGATAAAACCTGTTTTTTCACTTTATTATGCATATTTCCCTTTATTCTTGCATTACCAGTATAAATACTATTGATCACATGACACTTCGTCATTCATCTGATCTCGTGTAGTTTTCTGATTATGGAGAGTATTGTAATAAGAGAGTTGGGGAGGAAATCACCAACCGACTGTTATTTTGCATGAATCGCTATTCTGATTATGCATACAGTGATGATATTCGTTGCCTGAGATATTGTATTTTATCTGATCTCATCTACTTTTCGAATTATTGACAATATTGTATGTGGAACGTAGGGGGTGAAACCACCCTCCCGACGGTTGCATCGCATGGGTCTCTATGCTTGCACTAACAGTATCAATACTAGAAAAATCGAATTAAACGGTTTTCTTCACAAAAAGGATTCAATATAAAATTGAACCAGAAAATGGTAGATCTCAGGTGAAAAACAACTACTTTCCTGGCAAATACCACGCAGAACATTGAATGATATTCACCTGAAAATCCATGCATACTTCCATATAATATCAATGGACATTGAATGCAAATGTTCCTTTCTGATAAGCTCGATTATGTTTAATTTATGTCGTGTTCACCTAACAATCCCATACCGGTTTCAGGCTTCTTGGCCCTCATCAGTACGGGTAGTCAACCAGCCAAAGTCCAAAGAACTCTGGCTGAAGTGAGACACAACGTAAACAAACCATCATCGATCTTGTAACACCTATAGGTACGCCGGAAAGATAAACTTTAACTGGCGGTACCTAGTGACAAAAGAAACACTCCCAAAATCTCCCACCTCGATAGGTTTCTAAATAAAGATTCCTTCTCAGTAGATGGCAAGCCCGTCTAGCATATAGTGAAGATAAGTGCCATGTGAAGTGGAATGAATAGAAAAATCAATTAAACGGTTTCTTCACATAAAGGATTCAATATAAAATTGAACCAGAAAATGGTAGATCTCAGGTGAAAAACAACTACTTTCCTGGCAAATACCACGCAGAACATTGAATGATATTCACCTGAAAATCCATGCATACTTCCATATAATATCAATGGACATTGAATGCAAATGTTCCTTTCTGATAAGCTCGATTATGTTTAATTTATGTCGTGTTCACCTAACAATCCGCATACCGGTTTCAGGCTTCTTGGCCCTCATCAGTACGGAGTAGTCAACCAGCCAAAAGTCCAAAGAACTCTGGCTGAAGTGAGACACAACGTAAACAAACCATCATCGATCTTGTAACACCTATAGGTACGCCGGAAAGATAAACTTTAACTGGCGGTACCTAGTGACAGAAAGAAACACTCGAAATCTCCACCTCGATAGGTTTCTAAATAAAAGATTCCTTCTCAGTAGAAGTGCAAGCCCGTCTAGCATATAGTGAAGATAAGTGCCATGTGAAGTGGAATGAATAGAAAAATCGAATTAAACGGTTTTCTTCACATAAAGGATTCAATATAAAATTGAACCAGAAAATGGTAGATCTCAGGTGAAAAACAACTACTTTCCTGGCAAATACCACGCAGAACATTGAATGATATTCACCTGAAAATCCATGCATACTTTATTACATTATGTTTAATTTATGTCGTGTTCACCTAACAATCCGCATACCGGTTTCAGGCTTCTTGGCCCTCATCGACATAAATTAAACATAATCGAGCTTATCAGAAAGGAACATTTGCATTCAATGTCCATTGATATTATATGGAAGTATGCATGGATTTTCAGGTGAATATCATTCAATGTTCTGCGTGGTATCCAGGAAAAGTGTTTACGAATCACCATTTCTGGTTCAATTATATTGAATCCTTTATGAATGAAAACCGTTTAATCGATTCTATTCATTCCACTTCACATGAACTTATCTTTCCTTATATGCTAGACGCTTACCTACTGAAGAATCTTTGTTAGAAACCTATCGAGGTGAATTTCGATGTCTTCTGTCCGTACCGCCGGTTAAAGTTTATCTTTCCGGCGTACCTAAGGTGTTACAAGATCGATGATGGTTTGTTTACGTTGATTCACTTCAGCCAGATTCTTGGACTTTGCTGGTTATCTCCGCTGATGAGCAACGAACGGTTGATTGGTGACTACGACAAAATTAAACTAATCAGCTTTCAAAGGACTTTGCATTCAATTCCATTGATATTATATGGAAGTATGCATGATTTTCAGGTGAATATCATTCAATGTTCTGCGTATTTGCCAGGAAAGTGTTGTTTCACCTGAATCTACCATTTCTGGTTCAATTATATTGAATCTTGTAATGGAAAACCGTTTAATTCGATTTTCTATTCATTCCACTTCAATGGCACTATCTTCACTATATACTAGACGGGCTTGCTCCTCGAGAAGGAATCTTTGTTAGAAACTATCGGTGGAATTTCGGTGTTCTTTCTGTCACTAGGTACCGCCGGTTAAAGTTTATCTTTCCGGCGTACCTATAGGTGTTACAAGATCGATGATGGTTTGTTTACGTTGTGTCTCACTTCAGCCAGAGTTCTTTGGACTTTGGCTGGTTGACTACTCCTACTGATGAGGGCCAGGCCTGAAACCGGTATGCGTTGTTAGGTGAACAGACATAAATTAAACATAATCGAGCTTATCAGAAAGGAACATTTGCATTCAATGTCCATTGATATATATGGAAGTATGCATGGATTTTCAGGTGAATATCATTCAATGTTCTGCGTGGTATTGCCAGAAAGTAGTTTTTTCACCTGAGATCTACATTTTCTGGTTCAATTTTATATTGAATCCTTATGTGAAGAAAACCGTTTAATTCGATTTTCTATTCTTTCCACTTCACATGGCACTTATCTTTCACTATATGCTAGACGGGCTTGCCACTCCTACTGAGAAGGAATCTTTTATTTAGAAACCTATCGAGGTGGGAGATTTTCGGTGTTTCTTTCTGTCACTGGGTACCGCCAGTTAAAGTTTTCTTTTCCGGCGTACCTATAGGTGTTACAAGATCGATGATGGTTTGTTTACGTTGTGTCTCACTTCAGCCAGAGTTCTTTGGACTTTTGGCTGGTTGACTACTCCGTACTGATGAGGGCCAAGAAGCCTGAAACCGGTATGCGGATTGTTAGGTGAACACGACATAAATTAAACATAATCGAGCTTATCAGAAAGGAACATTTGCATTCAATGTCCATTGATATTATATGGAAGTATGCATGGATTTTCAGGTGAATATCATTCAATGTTCTGCGTGGTATTTGCCAGGAAAGTAGTTGTTTTTCACCTGAGATCTACCATTTTCTGGTTCAATTTTATATTGAATCCTTTATGTGAAGAAAACCGTTTAATTCGATTTTTCTATTAATTCCACTTCACATGGCACTTATCTTCACTATATGCTAGACGGGCTTCACTCCTACTGAGAAGGATCTTATTTAGAAACCTATCGAGGTGGGAGATTTTCGAGTGTTTCTTTGTCACTAGGTACCGCCAGTTAAAGTTTATCTTTTCCGGCGTACCTATAGGTGTACAAGATCGATGATGGCTTGTTTACGTTGTGTCTATTCAGCCAGAGTTCTTGACTTTGGCGGTGATCTCCGTACTGATGAGGGCCAAGAGCCTGAAACCGGTATGCGGATTGTTAGGTGAACACGACATAAATTAAACATAATCGAGCTTATCAGAAAGGAACATTTGCATTCAATGTCCATTGATATTATATGGAAGTATGCATGGATTTTCAGGTGAATATCATTCAATGTTCTGCGTGGTATTTGCCAGGAAAGTAGTTGTTTTTCACCTGAGATCTACCATTTTCTGGTTCAATTTTATATTGAATCCTTTATGTGAAGAAAACCGTTTAATTCGATTTTTCTATTAATTCCACTTCACATGGCACTTATCTTTCAGTATCAATACTATTGATCGCATGACACTTCGTCTTTCATCTGATCTCGTTCAGTTTTCTGATTATGGAGAGTATTGTAATGAGAGAGTTGGGGATGAAACCACCAACCTAACTGTTATTCTGCATGAATCGCTATTCTGATTATGCATACAGTGATGACATTCGTTGCCTGAGATATTGTATTTTATCTGATCCCATCTACTTCTCGAAATATTGAGAATATTGTATGTGAAACGTAGGGGGTTAAACCACCCTCTCGACGGTTGATCACATGATATGCATGAAGTGATGATATGCATAAAGTGATGATATTCGTTGCCTAAGATATTATATCTTTTCTGTTCTCATCTAATTTTCGTAATATTGAGAATATTGTATGTGAAACGTTAGGGGGTAAAACCACCCTTCCGACGGTTGCATGGCATGTGTCTATATGCTTGCACAAACAGTATCAATTCTATTGATCACTTGACACTTCGTCTTTCATCTGATTCTAGTTTTCTGATGATGGAGAGTATGGTAATAAGAGAGTTGGGGATGAAACCACCACACTGACAGTTTCGTAATGCAGTCTAATTTTGAAATAAAATTTCAAATTAAGTTTTAGCAACTTCATTGCATGCTCATCAACTGGGCCATTCTCATACAGATGTGAACCAAAATAATCGAAAACATTGACGGGTAACACTGAAACAGTGTTTCGGATCAACACATCTACAATGTTTTCTAATTGTTTGTTAAAAATATTTATTGTTTTGTGAAAGAATCTGAAATATTTCTCACCAGTTTAACAAACTTCAGATACCAATTTTGAAGCATTGATAAGCTCACCATATTTTTTTCTTTTTTGCAATTGAGACAAGACTATGTTAGTTTCTAATAGTTCTTGGCAATTCAGGCAAGTTACACAGTTTTTCAGAAATTTAAAAACGAATCCTGAAACATAACAAACAATATCTTCAACATAAGTTGTTGAATGCCAAGCAGAGGAACTATAATGGGCATGTTGCTCGATGTCCATATTCATTTTGGCTTCGAATGATTTGAATTCATTGGTTTCCAGAAAATTCTGGCCGTTTTCATCTATAGTGATAGCGCGTACCCCGCATGTCAAAATTGGGATTTTATCTAAATTAATAGTTTGCTGTATTCGGTGCGTCGATTTCACAATGTACTAAATGGCGCTTATAAGCAGCCTCAAACTGTCTTGCAGTTGGATTATTATTGTATCCACCTTTGCTCCTCAGTGCACCAAAAAAGAGTTCTATATGATCTTGCGAAAGTTTGTATTTGAGAATGTATCTCAATAGTTTTTTATCACTTACATAAATTCAAGACTTTGCATGCAAATCAATAAGCCCAAAAATCCTGTTTTTCTGTCGGAGTCGATTACCCTCTCATTATTAACCAATTTCAAATTTATCATGTAATATCTGATTCCATTGAAATATTGGAAAAAAGATTCATGAGCTTCAGATGGGGGTCGTTTATAAAAATATTTTGCCAATGCAATCCTTGAATTCAACATATCGAATGAGCCATTAAAAGTAATGAGGAAATCAGCAGTTGCCTCACAACCTTTGAATTCTGGTGCAAGTTCATCCTTACATAAATGAAGAAGTGCGTCAGAAACGCTTTTACTCAATGTTTGGGTAGCTAGACATACTTTCATTTTTTCTCGTGCCCATTGCAAATGTCTAATTTGTAGTTTGGTTGCAGCATGCAACCCTTCGATATTTTGTTTTTCAACCAATTTGGAGATGAAATGCCAGTCAATAGTTTTTCCATCCGAATCCTTCATGATTCTTTTAGAGCCCAAACAGTTCCTGACCAATTTTAGCATATGACAGAGACCAAGAAAAATAGAAATGTCATGTCCAGTCACTGGATGCACAAAACTGGTTTTCAATCTGAATGGGTCACTAAAATCTGCACCGAGTTCTTTGGCCATGGTTATATTGGCAGACTGCCCATCGAATGTTAGAGATGTCACAATGACATCAGTTTTATGGACAATTATTCACTAAATTAGCATTATCTGCTCCTGTCAGAACATCTAGTAAAAAATATCCCACAGGAATTTTCCACGACTTGCTTAAGGGAACAACCATAAATACCAGAGATTCTTTGGCTTCTGGAAGAATATCAGAATCCAAATTAGCCCCTATATCCACGTATCCAGTGAACTTGGATCTTGTCCACTCCACCTGCCTTCGAATGGACATTTCGTCAAAAACTAAATTACAAAGAATATTATGACCCTGTAGTTCTGCTTCTTGTTTTTTTAATTTCAAAGTCACCAATGCTTCTTCAGCGAAACCTGGAGAACCATCCACTGACTGCATCCAACTAGTTATAGTTGATCGATGAGGTAGACTATTCTTGAAGGATTTCCTCACGAAAGCGTAAGCTCGAGGTGAGTAGAAAGACAAAGTCAGGGCAAACGATCTCAAGGTAGAGTTGTATTTCCGGGTTTAATTTTTTTGGGGCATCCTCTCCAAAACTTGTTTGGCAGTGCCAGAAATGGAAGCCTGAAAATATTTCACTATCTATGGTATTACTATTAGGATAAAATGAATATTCCTTTAATTCCGTAGATTCAGATATACGGGACTGTTTCTTTTTTTGTGCCAAAAGTCCTTCTTACAGTACACTGCAATTTTTTTATTTTGCTCTCATCGTGGTCTAAGGTGTTTTTCAAAGTTCTTGAATTCTTTTTGGCCCTTTTTGGCGTGGAAAAGTCACCACTCGTGATATCACCAGCGTATCTATTCCTGAAAAACAATAATAATTTTATCATCGATATTTTATTCCAAATTTCATGTATTGGAAAATGACTATGAAAAAGTAATAAACATATTTATCAATTCATCTTGAACTTGGAGCAGAAATGAGGGAGAGTTTTCCTCTGTATGCAGATTTCAATCCAACAAATTCATCTGAATTATTTGTTTCTTTCAACATCCCAAGTATTTGCTCTTCGGTTTCCGAAGCAGTGAGTGTTGTGGATGAGGAACTGTGTCCCATATCTGTTTTCCCTTCCATCAATGTCGTACTGTAAAAAAATTCATGTTGGTGACTAGTTTTATGAGTGTCACTAAATTTATCTTTTGTATATTCTCATGAATTTATCAAGTTATGTGATGGATTTTACCTCAATAATTTGTTGGGAGCATCTGGCGTTTTGATTTCTTTCTCAGCTGTCTCAGTACTAGAAGATATCGGTGAAACTGTAACCGTAGAATCCTTGGAACTGTAAAATTGAAATTCTGATGACTTCATAGCAAATAATTCATTCTTAATGCTAAACAAGCTTTTCAATATTTGAGTTTAGGTAAATGAATAATATTTTTAATCATCCCTTGTAATCCAGTTCTCACAATTCTCATCATATATTGGATCAGGTAGAAATTTTTCAGTTTGTCAACAAGAAAATATCTATTTCAATCTGCACCCCAAAAACCTTTATATATCTATTTTGAGTTGAAACAGTATCATAAAGAAGAGATTCAGGCGAAATAGTTCAATTTTATTCAAACATTTGTAATTTGTGACCCGTCCCCCAACATTCCCAACGGTTGATATTGTTCCGAAACACAAAATTTTCCCGCTACCTTAAATTTACTATGAAGGTTCAAAATGAGAAATGTCTAGATTCAAAAATCTCTTACTATCTTGAACAATCAACACTTTATTGCATTATCCATTCCACACCCCAATGTCACTCGAGAAAAAAATAATATATTTTTAGTCCCATTTTATACTCACCGCTTTCGAGGAGGACTGTCGCACATTGTGGAATAGGTTCTAAAAAGAAAATATTTTCATAAAACAAATGTAGAATAGTCCTGATCAATCTTATTCTTATGAATGTATGAAATAAACATTGCGAGCATTGAATTCGATTTCTCATTATCTGAATTCATTTATAAGAAACAAATCAGAAAGCTGGTCAACACCATATTACAATTATTATCAAGACACCCTTCTTATAAAAGTCTACGCCTCTGTTTGACGATATAACCCCAAAAAGTTACCTACAGAAATACGTCCTTTTCAACACAGAAACACAATTTTCATAAAGTTCGGAGTATGCTTTTATAATCTGATTGATATTTTCCTCAAATATTCACAAAATCACGATACAAAAATGAGAAGTTCACTTCACACAAAACAACTACAATTTTTATGAATGGATAAGCGAAAGATTCCACCGTTGCCGATTGTTCGACGTACGTGATCATGAAGGAGATCAATTGAATACATTACCCATCACAAAATGAATTATTATTTCCATATTTTCGTTTAGGCATATGTGATTGATACTTATGAGGCAAACACCGTCTGTGAAATTCACCATGTTGAGATTGTTAAGAAGACAGAAAATGAGACACAAATTCGATCAGGAAATCAGCTCTTCCAACTTTTTGATTAACTGGCAACAATGTTCCATGAAACGAATGAAAACAAACATGGGGCTTAGACTGTGACTCGTTGTTGGCTGCAGTCCAAAATGTAAATAACAGGGTATATCTCTATTAGGTCATTGGAAATACCCCGTGCAAAATGCGTATATATACCTCAAATTGCCCCAGTATTCTTGATTACTGAAAAAATTTCCACACCCGTAACAAAGCTTCTTTGTTAATAATGTTGCTCCTGTTCATCGCTCATCCATTGGTCTATTCAATCCAAGTTTTTTTTTTCATTTTCTGTAAGCAACTCCATTTTTACATTATGGTATGTTACTTGTGGCATATTTTCTATAATAGTGACCACCATCTCGTATGATTTTGATGAATATCTTTCCAATCAACCGCTCACTTATTTAGTTCATTCGTAAATACTAAATAGTGGAAGGGGTGTTTTAGGAGGACAAAACATTCAGAATTTTTGGGTATTTCTAAGTTGCAGTTAATATTTCGTTCATCATCACTACCTCAGAATTTTCCTATGAACTTTTCCAAACTTTCACCTTTCTTCAATTTCATCGATAGTAACTGCCCTAGAAACCCTTTTTTCTCAAAATTTTGCTCCAGTATTTCCCATGTTTAATAGGCCCTTTTTTGTCTCCCAAATATTCTAGGATTGAATTTGATACACATTGTACTATTAGTGATTTTGCTTTATTGCTTCATTATAATTTTTCAAAAACTTGTTTTTTGCTCCTTATCCATGCTTTAAGTATTGTTTCCTTTCGAGTCATTTCCAATACTCCAGTTTCTGCCAATATAATTTCCAATCGAAATTTCCAGTTGTAGTAATTTTCATCTCCATACTCCTTTTCGATATTTATGTATTTGGCCATGCTTTGAGCCATGTTCCAACCTTACTTTAGTTTTGTTCTTCCTTTTCCAATATTTTTTAGTCATCCACTTCTTCTGGGCCCATAACCTTTTGTTGGTTGCTCTTAAAGTAATAGCGCAACAGGTATTTTTGATGTATTTGTTATTTTCTTCCTCAATATTCACTTTCTACAACAATCTTCCATACATTAAAGGGATATCATCATATTTTACAAGTTTTTGACAGACTGACAACTGTGTCATTATTATAGGTTTTTTCTTAACATCACTCACTATATGTTGACATTTTTGAGCGTTACATCTTACAGCAATGGGGCGTTGAATCGTGTTATCGTTCAACTACTTGTGAAATACGTTATCGATATACTCAAAAAGGTCTCACAGTTCATCCATTGAATTTTCGTATAGCCTGAAGGCATGCTTGAAGTAATCTTTTTTGAAAGTCTCACATAAGGATATAAAACCAATGGTGGAGGAATATCACCAGTAGCGAAAATCATTGCTAAAACCGCCAGACATTCTTTTTCGTTATTGGCCACTCCATTGTATACTTTTTTGTCCTTTTTCGGCAAAAACTTGTTTTTGTTTCGAGCAAAGAAAAAAGGCCGTTTCGTCGCAGTTAAACATCCTGGATGCATCTTGTAAAATTTCTAATCATTTCTTCAGTGATACAAGATCTGCTGCTAGTCAAATTTTGAAAAACCCTGTAAGATATATCTTTGGTGCGTAACAGAAACGCATTGAGATTCCATGGTTTATATCTTCTAAAGCCTTATTTGAAGCGTTGGTAGAGTTCTGACATCTTTTTATTTCATTACAAGCTATACATAGCTATTGTCATTTTCTCCAATGAGTAGGGAATGTTAAGACTTTTTTCGAACGCAATTGAGTGTTGCGATCTATGTCATTAGTATTTCTGAATAAGTAAGGCATGTTAGTGATAATGCGCCTTTTGTAATCAATTAGATCATAATTATTAAATTAATATAACTTCTTCCCGATCCAAGATAAATTTAGAAAAATAGAGCCGAAATATCTTCTACACTTAAAAAAAAAAACAAGGACGGAAATATAGTTTTGCTTTTCAATTCATTTACATCAATATTACATTGAATATATTTTTTTTAATGTAACAATAAAGTGACCTACACAAATTAAGCATTATTGAGCCATACTCCAACCAATCAAGTCGCTAATACGTAATCCTAGAGTTATTACCGACCCATCCTAAATTTATCAAGCATTCGTTTACTTAAATATTTTCCAATTAAAAAAACTCTGAATCGGAAATATATTTTTATTTTATATTATTTCTTCTTACATTCAAAAATGTTCATATCATCTTTAAATTAATCCAATGAAAAGCGACCGTATAAATATATCATTATCGACCTGCTAGGTCGGTAATAGAAAGAGCTAAAATTACCTCCAAATCTTGTTGTGGTGTTCTTGATCGAGATTTAAGTATGGTTTTATAGAATTTTGATTGCTATGACCAGTAATTTTCAGCAATTGTTGTTCACCTACAACACTTTTTGCCAATTCGCTAACAGCAGTTGATCTATTCGAGTGATTTGTTATCTTTTTGTCCTTTACATTCAAGCCAATTGCCTCAGCAGCAGATTAAGTCCATCCATTTATGGTATTCCTTCCAACAGGTACATTATCGTACCATTTGTCAGTTTCATTTTTCCAGTGTCGTTTTGGTTTTAAGAACAGTCGTGGTGAGGTAATATTGTCGCCTCGTTTCGATATCAGTTTACGAAAAAGACGTACAGCTTTGTCTTTCACTATTGAAAACCAACCATTTACTACTTGTACAGCTTTCAGAACCACGTTGGCACGTTTTACTGAACACAGGATTGTATTCAATGCGATTTGTTGAAGAGTCATCGTTATTTTTCTCGATTTGAAAAAAATCCACCAGACAAGCAACTGCCTCTCCTCTTCGCCACGCTAATTCTACAGCAGCAATATGGTAAAATTTACGCATAAGACCTTCAGGAGTATTTTCATCCCATAGCAATATTATTTTGTTAACTTCAGACAAATTTAACGAAACTGAACTGGACTTACGTTTACATGGATCTGCTTGTAGTTTCTTCCTAATTGCATCGCGAGCATCTCGGACTGGTTTAAATACTATATTGTTAAACGGGCCAATCATAATATTATAGTCATTATAGTACTTTTCTTGCAAAAGTTTGCACGAAACGTTCCACATTGTTTTCACCGTTGCTTCTTTAAATTCGATCCCGTCTTTCTTTCTCATATTGACCGCCCAATCTTTTAGTATCAGCGCCAATTCTTCTAAGCTTCTGAGTTCATTTAATTCATATTCTCGTTCGCAGCAAAATTCCATTAATATTCCCCAAATATATTTGTGACTGTAGATTGTATTTCTGGGATTTTTTTCTGTGATTGGCGCATTTATACTTTGAACATTTGCATTGCCAAAACGTAAGATGTATAAAAACCCTGGTGCTTGCACTTATACCTGTAGAAGTTTGGGATCGACTTGGCGACACTTGGCCTACTTGATAATAGAGATCACTAGCGTGTCAGATGGCGCCAATTTCGATTTCGTTTCAATTCAGTAACAGGGTATATTTATTTCCTCAGATTTCTTTTTGAGGCGAACTGTGCGCGGGTTTTGATTCTAGCTTTGCTATTGGTTGGAAAGAGACATCTGTCAAACTTCACCAATAGCAAAGCTAGAATTCGAAGTCCCCGAACATTGTACAAAGAAAGCACTGTCGTGTTGTTTTTCGTATATTGTACGATTTAAATTTGAGGTTGACTTCATTTTGACAGACGGAGAATTGGAAATGAAATTGTCATTAAATTGCAGAAAATAAAAAATTCAATGCATACAATATAATGAACTATGGAAATATCATTATTAGTCAATTAGTCAAGATTTGTACTTGCTTTTGGTATTGAATACAGGCGAAAATTCGCGAAAAATCTGCGGCTTTAGTCCACACAAAATACAAATGTGGCCCATTCTACAAAAAGTATCCTTACACACTACCCTACCTCAAAATGAACAATTCCTCACGCACTAATGAACTGATTAACGAGTGATTGTTTGAAGAACAAACTCAGGAATAAGCTAAACAAGATTTCATATCAAAGAGATGGAAAACTCATAGATACCGACAAAACACTGAAAATAATTCCATATAAGATGTTGCAGATGTCAGAAATTAGGTTCTGACATTAAGCGAGAATATAGACAAACATTTTTGGACGGCGCCATCTACCACAGAGAGAGAAGCTCTGTTGAAGTAACAGGTGGTGTCCCCTCGAAAATCTAAACAATATCGAATCAGTTCATTCACCAGGGTTTTTAGACATCTTACCAAAACGTGACATTTTGAAATTTATTAGGAATGAAGTTGTCAAACTCAATCGTGTTGTCATAGTGAATGCACTGAATGCAATTATCAGTGTGATGTTGACATGATTGGGTGAAATTGTTTCTATGACACAAAATGACAAAATTTTAATGGTTGTTAGGACTGTCAAAAAAATTTCAGTGTAATATCAGCTAAGATTTGACTAATACCTGAAAAAAGAAATACCATTCATAACACTTGTATGTAGATGCATACATTTCAACACGCAAATAACAAAAAATCATATTTACATAAGCCTATAAATACTTTACATTCATATTTTTTGCAATAATCTCATTATTAAGGAGAGTTTATACAGCAGATAAAATAAGGAACGAAATAAAACAAGATAAAAAACATGAGAGCGTTTATACAAGAAATAAGATAAAATAAGAAATAAGAATAAGATCAAAAGATGGTCAACTTTCATCTTTTTGTCTTATTTTATTTTATTTTGTTTGGAAACTGATAATGCGCATGACCCAAATCTTTTCTGTTCTAAATGTTCCGAGTTTACAATCAGGCTAACCTGGATACCTGCTCTATCAGCATGCGTTCATCCATTTCACTGATAATATTTTCTAATAGGAAATGAATGATAAAATTCAAAATATAAATAAAATAACAAATCAATATGGAGGTTATGTTACTGTAGCCACGGTCGGTAACGAAAAATGAAATTCACTGAACTTGCACAAAACACAAAAGTCATTGTTAAAAAAGCTGCGATTTGATTGGTTTATTCTTATTTTATTTTTTGTTCTTATTCTTATTTTATTTTAGGTTATTTCTCATTTTATTTTATTTGCTGTATAAACTCTCCTTTACTCATCAAAAAACAAACTTACCGTAAATCGATAATGCACTATCAAAGAGGTTATACATTTGCTTAACTTATTTCCCACTCTGTCGGGTAGATGGAGCTAGAAGATCGTTTTCGCGTTTTTAAATGTGTACATGAGGACAATCCGCGCCAAGTGAAAATGTTCGAGGGTTTATTGAAAAATTAAAAATAAAATCATTGTAAATACTGGTATACGTCGGGCCTGAAGGGGTTGAAATTGTTGATGTGTCAGTTTTTCGTCTGATTCATTGATATTACCTTTCATCATGAAATTTATGATTTGTTTAGAAATTATGTGTTTTTATTTACAATCTGAACAGATCATCTGATACCTCCCCATTGCCTCAATTCATTCCAATTCATACCTAATTTTTTATTCAGAGTAACGTGAAAAATTTCTTTTTTCGAAAATTGTAACATGTATAGCAAACACCCCAAGAAAGATATCACGTTGAAATTCCGCATTGAGTTATCCGAGACTGGTTCGAATTGAATGCTCCAATCAGAATTTGTCTAAAAAATGCCTAATTCTTTTTCTTAATTTTTGGCATGCATTCTGTGATCGTATTAGGTAGTGAAAAAGTGATTGATGAAACTCTTCTACCTGATAAGATAGGGCATTGAAGTTTTTTTTAATATACAATATATATTTATATATATTGAGATAACAAACAGAAAAATAAACAAAATCATTTCAAACTTGGCGCAGCTTGAGAACTAAACTCAATATCACAGAAAAAATAAAGACAAAAACAAATGCTCAGCTCGAACTATAAACTTCAAATACATAAATATTTTTCCTGCAAAGAATCCTGCACTTTTAAAAATTTTCTCATACTTTGGTATGTTGTTGTACTCGACCTAGTAACCAAAAGTGTCAATAGGCGCAACTCAATCCTATGACTAGTTTCCTAGATAGGGGTATAAAAGTTGAAAATTGCCCAGTTTTCCGGAATTTTTTTCTTCAACTTACGAGGTAGATTGAATTTCTGTTGCATACACACGTTTACTACATGTTTTAGTAATACATTAGTAAATACGAACAAATAAAAATATTCATATTTGCAGGGTGGTTCACAAATGTATGACGGTAGTTTTTTGCAAAATCTCACTTTCTCTACTGTGACGTCAGGGAAGCATAAGGTTCATCTCGATATAGTATTTTGACGAGAAAATATAGCACAGTACTCATTTCTTATACAGGGTGTTTCATAGAGAGAACCACTAGAATTTTTTTTTTAGATTAATTCAGAACGCTGTATTTATGGATTGATTTTGGGAAAGATAATATCACAAACATATGTATGTCTCTCCAAAATATTCAAGGTGGTTTATTTATAGGAAGGAATTCTATTTTGACAAAAGTACAAAAACAATGTACTCTTACCTGTATTCCAAAATTTCCCCGGTCAAATGTAACTATTTTCTCGCTATATAATGATTTGTATAACTGGGCCATCCTTAACTTTTACACCCCGTATCTAGGAAACTAGTCATGGGATTGAGTTGCGCCTATCGACACTTTTGGTTACTAGGTCGAGTACAAGTTTCAGAAAATTTGACCGATCGCCACTTCACATATAAAAAGTGCAGGGTCCTTTCATCCTTGAACATATTTTCATCGGGAACTAATTTTTGGCAACCTCCATGACTTTCAATTGTATCTTTTGGAGCCAAAGTTGTGGTACGCAAGAAGTCAGATTTGTCAGTCCTAATGTTGAATGAGTTATTGAAAACTCTTTCAACACTGCCATTAGAAAATGGAAAAATTAGTAATATCAAATTTAGAAAAATGTGTGAATATTCTTTATCTGCTTCATTTTTAATATCAAAATGTGGCTTCAATATCCTACAGGATTTTACGATGAATTCACTTCAAGTACTTATGAACTAGTTTTATGATCTCTCAATTCTGGGAATCTGTTAATGATGACATTTGTGGTTAGATTATCCTGAATTGGGTAATCAAATTTCAACATGTGCTCATGCCAATTCAATATAAAATTCGAGAATCATTTTCAGAAAGCGTTTACATTCTGTGGGTCCATCTTCACAATTATTTCTCAAAGTTTAGAAATTATCTGTTACTGTAATACCCCGATAAATATTGTCTGATTATAAAAAATATCTTAGATTTCAGTAACTTGAATATATTCTGATTACGAAGGTTAGATATTTCAATGAAACAAATCATTCAGTAGCTTTCGAGTTGAAGGCTCCATTTCATGCAATAACGACATAATAGACTGAAACAACAAATTGAATTCAGTAATTATCAGAAGAGTATGAAATATATTACTGTGAACTCTATCTGCATGGTGGAAAAAATTAGCTCTGTTATAAATAATAGGTATTCAAATAAATTTTTTTGAAGATATGCCTCTACAGGCACATTTTTCGAGGGCTCTGTCAACATATTTCAATGAACAACATGTTTCAATGAACAACATATTTCAATGAACAACAGATGAAAGTACATTGAGAATATCTCTCTGAAAAAAATTCTGAAATTCTAGCTATCTTCTGGAGCTATGAGAGAAATAATTTTCTGAATCACAAAGCAGATTTTCAACTGATTTCAAGCAGCCCACTGGCCACTTTACACAAAGGCTGGTACTATCCCGTTTTCACGTTTGTGGTGTCAGATGAGAACCCCACTATAATTTGGTAGGTATTTGATTAATTTGTAAAAATATTCAAGGCAGAAAATATATTATCAGCTGAACATTCCTCAGTTGCAATGATATCGAGGAACTGGTTGACCACTTTTGTTTTTGTCATAATGAAACTATATATTCTCTCATCCATAACAATAAGAATTGATACACCATGCTTCAGAAGTTCTTTAGGGAAGTTTGTTCATAAGTGTTTTTACCAAAAAATCAGTTACAAAAGAAGTACGTTTTAGTGCAAGCGTTAGCTATTAGTGAGTCAAAAAAAAGGTGACAGATTCTTCTGTACAGGTAAGGAGCATAATTTCATTCAAGCAATCTCAGTATTCCTTTCTACCTCTGATGATTCATACATATCTGTAATTTGAATATTTGTAGCTACTTGCTGCCAGTTGAATTCAGGAAGGGCGCAGACGAGCGACAATTGTGTTGCTACGACTGGTCGTTAATAATTTTGCAAAATTACGTCTGCAAAATCAATGTTGAGGTTAGACCTTAAAACATACCGGGCATTATTAATGCAGAGAAAAATAACAGGAGAATTCCCACTGAGCGGCTTGTAGATATTATCTTCCTGTATATATGTTACGGTCGATTTGACTATTCCGGGCATTCTGAAAAATGCCCAATATGAGAGGGCAATATGATAATGAATATTTAAATATTTAAACTTTCCGGACTTTAAAAAATAATGTCTGTCACCTATTGGGCAGAATAATAAAAGGAGACATGTCTTAACAAATAAATGAATAAATTGCCTGACGATCCCGTAGCAATATTGAAAATGACCAGACACTATGATAAATAATGAAGTTTAGGTAATAATTAATCACTTGGCCCGATCTGACTTGTCATTATTCATAATGCCCGGAATTATCAAATTGACCGTAACATATATATATATATATATATATATACATCTTGCCTACAATACTGCGTCCTTTCAAGAAGCGTACAATACTGCGTCCTTTCAAGAAGCGTACGTTACTGCGTCCACCAGAAATACGCAAAAAATACACAAAAAATCCTACTCAAAGCTGGTTTCAGATTATCAAAAACTTCAAAAATAAAAAAAAGTATTCCTATATAATATTGCGTCCTTTTACCATCATATCATTATCACGTCCGGTCAATAATTTGTTTTCATATTTAGTATGATACTGCGTCCAATTTGCATAATATCTTTCATACTCAGCACGATACGGCATCCAGCGCTGTTGCCATGTTTTATTACACATTTTTATTTAACTCGCTTCGTTCATATGCTGTCATTCTTTCCGGTTCAGAATTTGTAATCCATTTTTGGAACACTTGCCGACATTCGATTGAGCTGAAATTCGGCGGGTGATCATAATTCCGGTGACAATGCATTATGAAATTTTCGACGGAAAAAAAACAAAATGACGGCTCCAAGATGATGGACAAGTTTTGTGATTATGGTACGATTCGATTCAAAATTGATATGTGGAGGTTTTCAGGGACGGAGAATGTGAAATTTCTGTCAAAATAAAAAAAATCGAAATGGCGGACAAGCTTTGTGATTATGGTCCGATTCGATTAAAAAATTGGTGTGAGGATTTCTGGGGTCGGAGATTATGAATTTTTTGTCGAAATATATTAAATCAAAATGGCAGCTCATGGAGTTACTGTTAGAGGAAAAAAAAGGCGCTTCAAGATGGCGGACGAGATTCAGGTTTATGGTCCAATTCGATTCAAATTGGTATGTGGGAGTTTTCATGGTCGAAGATTAGGAATGTTTCTTCAAAATTAATAAAACCAAAATGGCGGTTCCAAGATGGCCGATAATCTGTGTTTATGGTCCGATTCTATTCAAAATTGGTATGTGGGGGTTTTCGGGGTCAGAGAATAAGGATTTCGATAATAAACCCAAGTGGCGGACGAGTTTTGTGATATGGCCCGATTCGATTCAAAATTGGTACGTCGGCATGACTCGATGTCAGCCCGATTCGATTCAGGAATTGGTATGTCGGGGTTTTTGGGGTCGGAGATTACGAATTAAGTCGAAGATTATTGATTTTCAGTTGAAATTCATAAATTGAAGATGGCAACTCCAAGATTGCGAATGAGTTAATCTCTAGATAGTCTCCTCTTCGAAGGACTAGATAGCTCAGAACTTACAGGAACAAAAGGCCTCATAATAACGATGCTTCAACAAAAATGTATAGGTTAGGGCGTACGTATTGAATTGAATCTATAAGTCACGAAATAACCTACGTCACAACTCCAAAGCAATTATTTTTTACTTTTTAGTGCATTCGAATAAAAGCTTGTCTTCAAAAAGGTTTTTCATTAATTATTTTATTTCTGTAATAAATTATGGAAAAATTATCAAAAAAGGAAATAAAAAAATACTTCTGAAGTAATAAATAAAATTATTCCTCATCGTAATCCTAAAGTTACTTTTATAGTATGTAAACCCTGATATGTTTTTTCTCCAACAATATCTCGTCATTCTTGATATATAATTAGTATAATAGTAAATAATCCTAAAAATAATAAATCATGGTTATATAAATGAAATCATTTGATTAATCCTATCATTGTAATTAATCAGTTTTGTTTCCTAAATTGAGTATTTTCTGATGTATTCAAATGATTAGGCCATAAGGTGATGTCTTTCTTCACTTCCATTATATGTATAACTACACATAAAAAATATCATAATTGCTGGGGACCAGTCATGGATGATATGATGATAAAAGATGGTGTTTCATTACAGCAACAAAAATATGACAGATACAACACGAATACACATCCCCGATCCCAACAGACTATAAAATTTCCAGAGTTCTTTGAATTATTTGAAATGTACTACTCGAAAACTATTGAATATTGGAAAAATGTAGAAAATTATATAATTATTCAACGTTCCATAAAATTCACAGAGAACTGGGTTTTGGAATCGTTTATGTTGCCATTATATATATTTTTTTTCGTGCTTTTTCTGGTAGATAACCACAACACAAATTTTCCTTATCTCATCACTCACCTGTTATGGTAATACTAATTGAGAGAATCTAGTCAATATGACGTCCTTCTCTTCGGAAAACTAATCCCTTGCTAATCATAATTTATCTATTTGATTTCCCATAAAATCAACTGAGGAAGAAGTGTGGGGCCTAGGCTCGCCATTTGTCTAGGCCGACAGGGGTTAATACTTGTTACGATCCCAGACATAGCTGGGTAAAGTCCATGTCCCCTCTAAGTTAACATGGCAGGATACCTAGTAGCTTTTGAAAGAAAGTAAGCGGCGGATATGGTTGATATTGGAATTCTCCTGTTGACATGGGTATCCAGGGGAATAGGACCCCCCCATAGGCTTGCAGTTGCCTCGCCACAAGGTGTTGGACTCTGGGGGGCAGGGTGATAGATAGTTGACCAATAGAAAACATACCGTATTCGGTAGGGACGGAGAAGTCCTTTATCTATAGGCACTGATGATTGTATTCCTTGCTGACTTGGCGGGAAGCGGCTCATTAAATCTCTCGGGTACTGACATCCCAGAGCCAGTAGCCTTATCAGGCGGACCCACCGTGGCTGAAATGATTCGGTAGCAGGATAACCTAGCGCGTTGATCCAGCGTATCCGGATTCCCATAGTGTGGGGTAGGGTAAGGTACTCACCAGCTTGCTGTTGTTACCACTGTACATATTGTTGCTGTGGAAGTAGTGTATTCGTGACGATGAAAACAGACAAGATTTGGGAAAAAAAACTGATAGAGCTTACAGAAATAGTACGCTGTATATGTAAATGAATTAATAATTTTCGAAAGATTCGTAAGTAAATACATTTCAAAAGAGTAGATCATAGGGGGGTTGATGGCTCTTCAGCCCCTCCGTACCTCGACCTGTGGGGTCTTTTGTACATGACCCTTCACCTATTCAAGACCCGGGATTCCGACACTCCCTGCAAAGCGTATCAGTTTCCTGGGAGCTAAGTTCCTGGTGGATAAGGTCGTTAGTAAAACTTCTTCGAGGAACTCAAACCTTTTGCAAACAGCACTTGGTAGTCGCAAAGCAAGTGTTCTGCAGTTTCAGCGGAATTCTCGCAGTAACGGCACAGTTCACTGTCTGATTTCTCCAGTTTTTTGAAGTGATACCTCAGAGGACAATGTCCGGTGAGCAGTACCAGTTTCAAGTCTTGCTTGTCCCACTCGAAAAGCTGTTCAGCTTTCTTTGGCGATGAACTCAAAAGCTTTTTCGCTTGTCTTTGCCCTGGAACCTTATTCCAGTGAGTTTCAATTTTGTCAGCTTCCCAGCGCCGAAACTCTTTTTTGATGTGGGCTTTGAGAATATCACAGAAGGGTTCTGGGCCAGAAAATTGGGTATTTGCCCCTTCCAAGGCTGTTCGCTTCTGCATTGCCTTTGATTTCTCTGCACCCACATCAGAGTAACCTGATTATTCGTAGCCAGTTGTCTTAGGGAGAGTTCGTAGTCCCAAGTCAGTCTAGACTCACAAGTGTGTGACGTTAGAGCTTTCAGTGCTGCTTCTTCAAAGAGTAAAACAGAAATAAATGCTCTAGAATCTTCAAAATACAACAAAATATCACGATTCCTAAATGAATAAACTTGTTTCAGATGTCATCTGAAAAATAAGAAATAAATTCTCCATATCAGTAAGTTTCAGAATATATTTACATCTTTGCAGAATATGTATTTTGTACAAATACCTTTATCTTCGCTCAGTCTTTGTTTTCTAATAATTGTGAGTATTTAACCTTCGATTCTTCACATTCATATCTCTTCGGGAGAAATATTTTATTTCTATATGTTTTCGAAAATATTCTGTTACAATTTTTTTCTGATCTGCTGTCCATTCCACCAATGTTCTTTCAATTTCTCTTTCAATGTTTTTTTTATCATTTTTGTTTTTCTAACCTCAGTCACACTATCGATCTTATTATCTTCTAAGTAGTATTCTCCCATTCCTCCTCATAAAACTAACAGTGAGTAATATTCTCTTTTTTGTTGATGGAACCTTATGAGGTAATCCAAAAAAAAATATTCTACAATGAAGAAGGGGGAATTTTTGTGGCATAGAGGACAAATTATTGAATTAAAGAAAAACACAGCATCCTCAAGTGGGAGTCGAACCCACGACCTTATGATTTCTAGCCATACGCTCTACCATCTGAGCTATTCGAGGACATAGGAATCGACACACACTCGTGAACCCTTCCATAATTTAATGTTCATGTGAGAATTGAATCGGAAATCAAACGTACTTATCACTGGCCGTGGAGATCCATTACCTGTCACTAAACTTCATCGTCATTCGAAAATTTCAGAAGCAGATCTAAGCAGATGATCTCTAACCACTCATTAGAATTAGCCAAATATATAAGGTGAAAGTGAAAATATTGTGTCCGAAATATATAATGAAAAAGAAGGAATTTTGTGCCATAGGTGACAAATTATTAAATTAAAGAAAAAAAAAGCAGCCTCAAGTGGGAGTCGAACTCACGACCTTATGATGTCTAGCCATACGCTCTACCATCTGAGCTACTCGAGGACATAGGAATCGACAAGCACTCGTGAACCTTTTCTTCCATAATTTAATATCCATGTGAGAAATGAATCGAAAATCAAACTGGCCGTCGAAATCCATTATCTGTCACTCAACTTCATCGTCATTCGAAAATTTTAGTAGCTGATCTAAGCAGATGATCTCTAACCATATAAGGTGGAATTTTGTGGCATAGAGGACAAATTATCAAATTAAAGAAAAAAACGCATCATATGTCCTCGAATAGCTCAGATGGTAGAGCACATGGCTAGAAATCATAAGGTCATGGGTTCGACTCCCACTTGAGGATGCTTTTTTCTTCTTCAATTTAATAATTTGTCCTCTATGCCACAAAATTCACCCTTTATCATCATACATTTCGGAAACAATATTTTCACTTTCATATTCTACAATATTCAGTTATATTCCCGTATATATTCTCATTCGGATTGTTATCTCTGGAGTGGAAGGACAACTGTCAATTTCGTCATACAGTCTTCCAGTGCTTCTGGGTGTAGAAGGTAGGGTTTCGTTTTGATCCCTTGATATTGGATTTTCGTGGGTAGAAGGTAGTTTCTCATTGTGTTTGCTAGGGCTGGACAAAATATTCAAAAACTCATTGGTCGTGATTTGGAAGAATTTGA
This sequence comes from Gonioctena quinquepunctata, assembly GCA_018342105.1. Taxonomy (NCBI): domain Eukaryota; kingdom Metazoa; phylum Arthropoda; class Insecta; order Coleoptera; family Chrysomelidae; genus Gonioctena; species Gonioctena quinquepunctata. The sequence goes on from JAFIRS010005237.1 coordinate 40,225, forward strand.
GAGCAAAGATCGAGAACGATTGTTTTTTCACCTGAAAATAAATGATGACGAAATAATAGAAGGAAAAATGTGCTTTTTCTGAGATGAGTAGGATCCAAATGAATGCGAATGATACGGGATAAATTAAAATATGAACTTAATAACTTATCTATCGTATTGGGCTAAATGTTGGATCTGCATCGGAATCGCCCACATGAGAATAATGCTACCCCAAAACTACCGTCTGTGGGGTGAAAAGAAAGAGCATCTGTCCAGTTCACTTTTGGAGCATGCCCGGCCTTGAATATAAACACTTTGGAAAAGACTGCAGTCTACATAAAAAGTAGAGTTACCACCTCACAATGCTGCAATTAGTCAACCAAACTATCGAAAAGCAATTTTGAATTTTCACACATTGTAAAGGTTCTGAATAACTCAATTTCTTGAAAATTAATAAAAACATGCAATTCTCAAAAACTCATAAAAGTTATTTCTGGCAAACAAATGGGGGAAATTGATGTTATTTACCATTGCATTCATATATGATATGTTTTCCTCCTCAAAAATTTCGAATTTTTGTAAAAACATATGAAAGTCCGGTAAAATAATTCAAAGAAGTTTACTTACTCATGAAATAAAAGTGCACCAGAACTTCGCACGTGTTTGCACATGAAGACACGGACCAAAATGTATTTTGGTACATGGTTGCCAGACTGAGGACGCATCATCATGCTACAGGTGAAAGGAGTATATTCAATGTATATTAGCATTCACGATTTAAAGCGCCCCCCAAACAGAAATTGTCTGAACTAAATGTATACTGGAACTTTCAAAGACCGTATAATAGTGCGTCCTCCATCATGTTTTTCTGGTGTACATAACTCTCGCATTTGATAATTAATGTTTTCTATTCTCATATGCCATGGGAGCTCTGGAAGCGGAGTACAATTTGCGAATATATAATTCTATGGGTCGTTCAAAATAATGGAATTATTGTTGGAAAACAATACTGCGTCCGATATACGGACGTTGTATCATTCAGGACGCGGTAGTGTTCGGAAACCCACGTACGGACGTAATATTGTACGCGGGATAAATATATATATATATAATATATATATATATATATATATATATATATATATATATATATATATATATATATATATATATATATATATATATATATATATATATATATACATATGTATATTCTTCGAGATATGATCCAGTTCAATAATACACCTACCACAATGAAGACTAAGAAGCAACATATTGCACTACCAATTTTAAATCATGATGAACTTAACTTTGAAAAAAAGTTCGGTGCTAGTGGGTCTGGCAAAACACATGTTATGTTATCTCTAGTGGAGCACCCTCATGGTCTACGATTTACAAACGTGTATTTGTATTCCAACTCACTGCTTCAACCAAAAATGTTGTTTAATTTAATGATTCGACTTTCAAGATGTTACGTTAACCTTAAGGTAACTTGAAAATTCAAGAGTTGTTGGCTCAAGATTATCTCTGTACAGTAAATTTCCGTATAATGGGAAATCAGTTTTGGGAATTAAGCATTTTTGGTTAATTTTTTTAGCTGCGCACTGGACGGCTTGAGACTATATCTGTAAGGGCATGTACCATCCTGACGGTAGAATAAAGATCAATTGGCCACTTTGTCTTTTGACATTTTCTTTCTCTTGGGAAATTTATTTTTGGATATCTAATGCTAGAACAAAGTTTTGTTGTTCAAACTTTGTGGAATTAAGGGAACGCAAATTTTATGGCCAATGTTTTTCATGTATAATTCAAAATTCGGCGTGAGTCTTAGCTCGGGAAGTACTTGATTCATGACTAATATAGCTTCAAAATTTGGAAAAATCCTTATTTTGGGGTGAAGTTTGTGGTGGTTCAAGTTCATCAACTGTTGTTCAATATTCGACTTGAGTATCAGCTCGGAAAGTAGTTGTTTGTTGGGGAATATTGAATTGAGGCATAATTTCACATTCAAAGTGGAATAGATGTGCTGTTGACTTAATTTCTTGAAGGTTTGCTAGATAATAATTTCGTTATGGCATAGGTGTTGGAAGGTTTTTTTTTTGCTTTTTTATTTTCTTGGGTTGAAAGGAGATGGAGCCTGAGTGCTAGGTATATGATGGATATCTTCCTTTACTTTTTGGTGATTTCAGGAGTTTTTCATGTAAGTATGAGTTTCTGTGTAAGCGAGAGGGTTTTGGAATTTATTCCCACCCTCGTCTGTGTTTGAGCATCTAGTTCGGAGAATTATTTGTCTCAAATATATGATTCAGTTTTTTTGATTTTGCGATTTAATATTTTTTTGTCTGTAGGAGCCATGTTAAATATTTTGATCAATTGTCTTGCTGGTGAGAGGGCCGATGTATGTATTGTCGGTTGGTAAGATATCCTTAATATTTCATTTGGAGTACCTCCGAAGTGTGGTCGAATCCTATATTTTCACTAAGGTTGTGTTAGGAATCTTTGAAAAATTCCTAAAAACATGGTTAGATACATTAATTTTTATTTTGGGACTGATTGTAAATGGTAACTTTGGTATGAAAAATTATCTTTAAATTCGGGTTGAGTTTTGGGACAGTTAACTGAGTATCTTCAAAAACCTAAGTACCTTGATACTATTAGCAGAACTTCACTAAGTTTTTTCAAATAATTTGGCAAATATACAAGAGGTTGGTTAAAGCTTTTGTTGGTTTGGCAAAAAATTTTTTGCAAATTTAGTTGAGGTCCAAAACTGTGGTTTCTTCTGTTGATGTGATGACTGGAGCGGTTCATTTGTCTTTATCTTTTTAGTATTTGGTGTGCTTTCGAATTCTAATGCTTTGAATAATATCTTATATATTGTGGTTGAACTGAAATTTTGAGGGAGAATTGCACTTTACATACCTGTTCTGGAATATGTATTTATTTTGTTGTAATGAGTTAGAAAACTTAGTTTACTTTTGACATGTGTTTATATTTTGATCAATGAATGCATGCATGTTATCTTTTCAGAATTTAAGTACTCAAATCATTGTATTACGTATGCATTCATATCGATTAATAATGTACATGTGTAGTACCTTCTCATGAGTTGAGAGCTTAATTTTCTTGAAAGGTATTTATTTATTTATTTATTATCCATACAGACTATTAGCCTAATTACATGGATAAATTGTTAGTAAATACACTATAATATCATCTTTTATATATTGATCATAATTACTAAATTATTAATTACTAATAGCAGAATTGTACCAGAATTGTAGGGAGTCGTCCAGAACTGCACTGAGTGGTTTTGTAAAATATATGTTCAGTTTCACAGAGTTAAATTCAATATTTATTCTAGTTTTTTTTTACGAAAAACTGTTAGAGGTAAGGTCCAATCTAGATCCATAAGTGTATTAAAATTGTTTGCTAATTTAAGCAAAGATAAAAGAGGTGCTCTCGATGATGTACCAATTGCATAAATATTAAACATTGGTGCGGAACGTATACGCCGTGGAGGTACATCAAATGGAATCCTATTGAGGATTTCTGGAGAATTTGTTAAATTGTTAATTAATTTATACAGGAATATCATTGATGTTAACGTTCGTCTCTGTTCCAAAGATAATATTTTGAATTCAGATCTTAAGTGTGATGTCCTAACGGTATTATAATCAGGCCACAAGTGGTACTTTTTGAAATACAAGTATCTCAACAGTTTGTTTTGTACTTTTTCCAAATCATTCAAATGTGTTTGATATTCTCCGAACCATATAATTGAGGCAAATTCTAATTTAGGCCTGACCAGAGAATAATATAGTAATTTAATAGTGTTAATATCGGAAAAATTCAATGTTTGCCTGATAACAAATCCTAAAATACGATTAGCGGATTTAATCATGCTTTTGATGTGATTAGAATAGTTGAATTGTGAATTATAAGTAACACCAAGATCCTTTATTTCAGTTTTCCTCTCTAGGACCTGCCCCTCCATTTCATATTCAAACACAATTGGCTCTTTAATACGGGAGATTGAGAGTACAGAATTTTTTTAAATTGAAGTATAATCTATTTCTTAGACTCCAATCAATGGTTTTATCTATATCTCTCTGCAGACCTATGCAGTCTCGAACAGTTTGAACACGTTTGAAGAGCTTCAAGTCATCAGCAAAAAGTAAGCACTCCGAAAATTCAAGAGTTGAAGATTTGTCATTAATAAAAAGTAAAAATACGAGAGGTCTCAGATTCGAGCCTTGTGGAACTCCAGAATTAGCCAAAATTTTCCTGAAGTGTTTCCATTAGGTTTGACAGTAAAGTATCGTTTTTGAAGATAATTCTTCATCAATTCAAACAAATTTCCGGACAATCCATAGCCACTGAGCTTTTCTAAGAGAACATCATGATGTACCTGATAAAATGCCTTCCGGAAGTCCGTGAAAACAATATCCAACTGTGATTTATTTTCTAGAGTTTCAAAAGCCTTATTGCTAAATAAATATCAATAGATTTGTGCTGATTGACTTTTGCCTCATGAACCCATGTTGTTGTGGTACTAAATATTTATGAGTGTAATTGCTGAGTTTGATAAAAATGATTTGCTCAAATAGTTTAGCTGGTGTACACATTATATCTGTACCTTCCACCTTCTTAGGCTTGAGTTTTTTCAATGCTACATTAAAATCAGTCTCGCATATAGGGTCTATGTTGAATGATTCATTACAAATTCCTATACCATTATGTTTATCTTCAAAATTCATGTTATATGTTGCAGGTTCGGAACAGAAAACTGACGAAAAAAATTCTGCAAATACGTCAGCGGTTTTATCTTCGTCCACAAACTAATTATTATAGACAAAACTTCCTACGTTTGTATTATTTGACTTTTTTTTATTAACAAAACTCCAAAATTCATTCACTTTAGTATGTATACTATCTTCGATTTTTTTATAATAAACCCTCTCTTCTTTTCTAATAATTTTTTTCAATTTGCACCTCAACTCTTTGAATTCATTTTCGTATGATCTGCATTTTCAATTTTCTGTATCTCTCTTTTCTCTCCTCAAATCTTTCATCTCTTTAGTGAACCAAATTGGATACGAGTTCTTATTCTTACTGAAACTAATTATAGGGACACACCTTGCTACAACGTCATTCCAAATACTATAAAATTTATCTGAAGCCGCGTCAACATCGCTTTCATTCAGAACTGTATGCCACTCGATATCTCTAAAACTGCGACTGAATTCGAGAAAATCGGCCTTTTTAAAGTTATACCTCGATTCTAGTTGAGTAATTGCAGCTTCTTTCCTCCCTTCAGAAGAAATACTAATGTTTAGAGCGGGATGGTAATCATCCTCCTTCACAAACGGCAGATCAATTTTATTTATCTCGCAGCTAGTAATATTATTTTCTGAAGTTAATACTAAATCCAAGACACGGCCATATTTATTTTCAGTATGATTAAGTTGTTGGAGGGAGTTAAAATCAGTGAACCCGTGTAATAAGTCTAATTTCCCACTATGCATGTTTAAATTTGAGCTAGTGCCTGAAATTCCTTGTATTCCGAAATCTTCAACAATATAAGATTTGCTAAAATTGGAGATATTTTCTTGCAAAAAATTGAATGCCATTTCATATACTTCATTTGAACTATTGGGAGGTATGTATATAACACCAAACGTGTACTTTTCCTTACCCAATCTGAGCTGAATAATCACTGCTTCAAAAAATAGTGCATGTTTCATAATATTGAGGATTTTGAATTTTGTTTTAACAGCGATTAGGACCCCACCTCCAGTGCTCTTATTTGTGAACTTCAGATCTCTATCAGATCTTATCAAGTAAAAACCTTCCATGTTTACGATTTTTCCATCCCTGACTCCTTCCTGTAACCATGTTTCCGTTATCATTAATATGTCGTAGTCATCTTCCAAAGATCTCCTGAAAAATTCATTGCATTTTGTGTTCAACCCCCTAACATTCTGGTAATATATAGCTAAGTTGATCATAGTATTGTATAACGATTAGTAAGCCCTGAGACATTCATAGAACAAATACACTAAACTGAAATAAACAAAAGAAAATATTAGATAGATTATGAATTCAGATGTATTCAATCATTCAGAGAATATTCACTTATTATCATCATATGAACAATATAAACCTAACTTTATGTGGAACAAAACAATCGAGAGAAAAAAAAATGTAGACAAGGTAGACAAAGTTTTACATCCGCCTTCATCAAATCTGATTCTTCATTTATAATTTTCACATGGTTGCCAACTTTCGTGTATATCTTTCCATTTCTAGTCCAGACATTCTGTGCACCCTGTTTTTTCTTCGTTGACATTAAAAGTTGGTAGCGTTTTTCAATCAAATCTTCGTTCAAATATATCCCGGTACCCTTCAATGCAGCTCTGGCTCTGTAGACTTCGTTTCGCTTCAGGTATGTGACGAAGTTTACCATGACCGTTCTTGGCTTCTGAGTATTCTCATTAAATTTACCAATACGAAACACGTTGTTGATTTCTCCAAGTACGCATTTGATTTTCATTCCATCATTAAATAGATGAAGGATACTACCTTGTAGATTTTCGTTTACGTCTTCCTTCATTCCAACCAGCCTCAAAGTATTCATCTTATTTGTCTGCTCAAATGAATCTAATTTGTTCCTCAGTAGCGAAACTTCTTTTTGATTGGTATGGGCTAGTTGATCTAAAGCATTCAATTTTATCGCCACGTTATTTAACTTAGTATCCATTTTCTCAAATTGCTCACTGAGTTTTTCCAGCTGCTCCTCTATTTTGGCTGTGATTTTTTGAGCCAATTTATTTATTATCATTTCAAGAGTAGTTTCATCGATATTACTCGGTTGAAGCACTAGCTCGAGTTATTTTGTTCATTTTACGTAAACTGGCAACACTGTTCGGAAATGTCTCGATATATAAGAAACAAGAGTATCTATTCTTAATTCCCACTTTCACAAAGTATAAAAACTTTATAATCCACGCACAACGGTACTTTCAAAGATATGACTTTGTTCACAGGTTCAAAAATCTTGAAGTAACACTTAGAATATCGAAAATACAGAGTTCACTACTTCGATGTTCACAGTACCATAGCCATACTCGATATGCTTATTTCTTGGCCACTGGATGTATGCGTATTATCTTTTCATGGGTTTAAGTACCCAGATTAACTTGTATGCTTACATCTAATCTGGTCATGACTATGCATATATAGTATCTTTGGTGAGTTTGAAATGTTGTAGTATCTGGTACACATGCACTTATGAAAGGTAGTTATTACCTGTTTATTTTTGTGAGTTAGAGAACTCAAAGTAAATTTTTCCGGTGTGCAAATATCTTTGTCATGGTGTTGCATGGGTATGACATTTGGTGGGTTTAAGTTCTCAAATTACCTTGTGCGGATGCATTTATCTTGTCATTGGTATGCGTACATATTACCTTTTTGGGAGCTTGAAAACTCGTATTGTATTATATGGGTGCATCTGAGCTATTTGGTACTGCGAACGTTCCAGCAAAATTAGGGTAAATTTTTTATGCTCCAGTAAAATTATATTCATTTTTTTGGACACAGTGAAAATTTTGGATTTAGGCATACATAACCTCAAAAGTTTTTGAAAAGGTTGATTCTTTGAAAAGGTTGATTTCTGAGCACTTCCATACCATCACTTACAAAAAGTTTGTTTCCATTTGGTTAGTCATACGAATTAGGGCGGAATCAAATATTTTGATTCAACACTTCAAAATTTTTAAGGGACTCGCTATTGTTGGGTGCGGGTATAATAATATTTCCTTCTATAAATCAGTACAACATTAAAAAAAAAACTACTAGCCTATTACCACAGAATATATACAAAAGTTTCTGCTATACTACAATTGAGTATTGAGTTTTCCCAACGTGGTTATACAATTTCAACAACGTATTGAATTGACTACTGATACCTCTTTGTTTGGACTAAAATTTCTTTTAAAAGAGAAATTCTGAGATCCTTGAAAAGCTATGCAACTATAATCCTGTCCTAATAACCCTGATCTCCTTGTTGGAGGCGGCTCATATCTTCCAGTCCAATCACGAGAGGAGATTTTTTACACAAATCATTCAACTCAGATATAGTACTTATATTATGTAAAGATAAGTGTGAAATGAAATAAGGTAATAAATTTCTCTGTGTGATATTCACCATTTTTTTTTTCATTAGGTTTTTCTTTCAACCTATTGAAGAGAGAAAAATTCATATCGTGACTCTTTCAGACGAACCCTGAGTTCTGGTGTTCATTTCTCTTTTTAGATTCTCATCATAATGATATAGCAAGAAATCATCCTTGAGCGTTTGAACTAATTCGCCTTCTCCCATTATTCTCATACCAAGTCCATGCTTGATCTTTCAACAAATCACCAGCAGAACAAAATATATCGTCTTCCGATACATTCCGTGCAAAACTGAAAGCATCAACTTTTTCCAGAAAAGATACTAATGATTCTTCACGTGAATCACCACTGAAATGAATATTCCATTTATATGGAAGAACTGGTTTTGGAAAATGTTAATGAGCTAGTAGGAGTGGACGTTTGAGCAGATGGCGCTCCCGGTATTTAGCAGCTAAATCTGCCTCAAGCTCTATCATTCCTACGTGTAAAAGCTTTTTGGCTTCCACCTCAATGTCATCTTCTGCCACTAATTTATGAATTCTACCAGAAATATGACAAAATCTGGAATTCATTTAAATTGTGACTATAGGAGTCAATTTTTGCTTTCAAATCTTGCAACGTTTCTTTGATTTGAGCTACATCTTCATCATGTGTATAACAACTAACAAAACCCTCAGAAAAGCTACGATTTGAACTTTCTTGACTCAAAATCCCTCTTAATAATTCTTTACGTTTGTCAACGTCACCTGTTGAGTTAACGTTTCTTACTTTGAGCTCATAATCAAGTTCATGTCCTCTCAGATGAATAACTTCCATTTATAAAATTCTTGAGATAAAATTTAACTCAGAAATATTTCAAGCAAAAGTTATTACCAAAAGTCCTTTTAACCACCAATAATGTCAAAATATACCAAATGTGAAAAATATCAATAATATATATATATATATATATATATATATATATATATATATATCAAAATACACTACAGCAAGCATCAATTCAGAAAAATATTAATTTCCAAACCAAAGTTTAAAGTTTATTGCTGTTGAAAAGGGAAACATTCTCAATTAAATATTGATAGAAAGATTTTTCTGTGAATTGAAAAATCCACGATTAAAATGAAGTTATTTTTGTGAATGTCTAACAGAAAACAACTACTTCCCCGGCTAAAGCCAACGCTGGACATTGAACTACATCTGATAGATATTCTGAAAAGGCCCTAACTCAAAGAAAATCTGAAATTGAAAATTTGCATTTTCATTCAGATAGTTATTTGATTTTCTATTCAGTCTTGATTAGAACTCATAAAGATGAATGAGGCAAGAAGAATGTTTTCCAAGAGAGTACTCACCAGAAATCATTCGTAACATTGACGCAGGAGGACATCGCATTCACTAGGTCTCCAATACATTTTTGTCGACGAAAATCTATTTCACGCTTCCACGATCATCAGGAAGACCGGAAGAAATGGGAAACACATTTTTAAGAAGCAATCTCACTTTGCAAAGATAGAAAAAATCTTTCTATCAATATTTAATTGAGAATGTTTCCCTTTTCAACATGAATACCCCACAAGAGGTTATCTTGACGATGGAAGATAGTGACTGAAGTTTATCTTTCAGTCGCAGATGATTCCACATCTGATTTTATGAACATCCTGTTTATAATTTCAACAAATCAATTTATTGCTGTATTCTTAAAGAAGGAAAAACGTAATTTTTCCAAAAAAACAATTTTAAGTAGTCACTTAATATCCAACGACTACATAGTCAAAAATGTTTTCATGCTCTGCACCCTGCACATCCGTACGTCTAACGGCCAACGAAGCGACATCAACTGTAACCACATGTCCAATGTCAGCCCCAAATACTGTATTTCCGCTTGAACCAAACTAGCATATCCCGCATGTTCTTTTGCATCTCCTACATATATATTTGCTACAACAAATTGCTTATCAACTTTAATATTACATCCAAAAACGCCAACAGAACGTTCACTTCCGCAGAATTCACAGTTTGATCTCAACAAGATCAAACACATCAACTGCGCCCGCAATCCAGGCTCTGCAAAAATTGGCCGAAATAGTTATTTTTCTTTCAAAAAATGTAATACGCATATCATCGCTAATGATGCACCTCTTCCGCCTTTCATTAGAATATCTCTTGTTTGGTCCGCCTTACGAGTATATGATTTCCCAAAAATTGTATGTCCTATGTCAACGTTCTGATCATTACTGCTGCTCAAACCTCTTTTTACTATATTATATCCCGAAAAAGCATCTGAAACATGCCGCTTTGTCAAGAAATCAAAATCCGCATATTCGTCAATAGTATCATACCATATTACAGTTTTCCGAGCTCTTAGATCCGCAATTCTAATTATATCACGAGGTACCACGCCCAATTTAACCAGCCACATTTATTTTCGTTCCATGGAAAGCGATATACGCCGTTTTTATTCACACGATATATGATCAACTTGAAACGTAAGATCTTTCGTACGCTATCCATCAATGAAGAGTTCAAATAACTTTAATTGCTGTGTAATGACCAAGGATTAGCGATGAATCATGATTACGAAATTATATGAAGATATATTCCACTTTCTCGTGAGACAATATTTCTACATGACTACTATATTTACGCCCCTTTGCAGAAACTTTTTTCAAAGGACAATTAGGCTAATTGCCCTTCAAAGTACCATTAGCAGTTTTTGTGTGTTGCACCAACTTCAAGAGACTCTTAAGTTTCCATTAAAACATCATTAGCTAACTGACCAAACTCCTTCCCTAAAATATCTAAATTGTTCTTTAACCTCAAATTCTCAAATATTTGATTTTTGTTAATTAATATAGTGCCTCTAGAGATTTGTGACTTGCGAAAATGGAAAATTTTGATGAGGTCCTGGTGGAGGATTTTCTAGAAGACGATTTAGAAGTCCTTGATTTTGTCGATATGGGCTACCCAAGACCCATTTTTGTTAGGCCCAATTATTATGAAGAGATGTCCTAAATGGACTTTTTCAGAAGATTCAGGCTAACAAAGCCTACAGTCATGACACTTCTTACCCAAATTGAGAATCAATTGGAATACCCAGATGATAGGTAGGTCAATAGTAAATATAACCATCTTGCCATAGAATACCAGTTTTTAAGATAGCTGTTATGTCCGGCTATTGTAAAACTACATGGGTTTAATATGGGTACTGCTTTTCTCAAACAAAATGATTTTATTTTAGAAATAACAGCTTCTGACACTCAGGTTTTATGCCAGCAGTGGGCACATGATTCAGACGGCGGACTTCATGAACGTCCATGTCTCTACAGTGAGTAGAGTGATAGCTTATGTATCACCACTAATTGCATCTTTACGCCCAGAGTTGTAAATATGCCCCATCCTCAGCACCGGGTCAGGGCCAAGAATGAGTTTTTAATATTGTGTTGTACTCATGCCTAGTACAATAATTCATAAAAAGAAATAACAATAATCAAGTTATATCGATTGCACCATCAATTCTTGAAAGAAGTCATAATCATAATCTCAGACCGTTTTCATTAATGACCTAATACGGTTGAAGAATAAATCTCTGGACGCGGTGAATATCACACATGAGAAATCCTTCCCCTGGTAATAAATCGAACCGTAAATGTCGCCGACACTTCAAAGAAAGGTATTAAGCCGACCGCACATGAAACTCTATTAATCTGTCATCAGAAGGGCGGTCTTTTTGAAGCCTTCTTATGCGCTAGTAGGATGAAATTTAATGAGATTATAGTTTTCCCAATATAAATTGCAGAAGCATAAAAAACTCCCGCGGCGAAATCGTGTGAGCAGCAGTGGTGGAGATAACTAATTTTATTTAGATATTTTAAGATTTTAAAAATACTTCATAAATAATGAAAAATGAAAAAATAAAATAAAGACAAGCTTTTATTTATACAAATACATTAAGGAAGAAAAATAATTTCTTTCATTGTTTGATGTAGGTTATTATTATATCCTAAAACGTATTTCGATCGGCACACACCAAGACCATAGACGCTACTGGTTTTTAATCTTTCATAGCTATTAAAACACAAATATAACGCGTGATTTATGACCTCCCATCGTAGACACACACCTGCCAGCATTATATCCGACTTGATTGGTCCAGACGAATCGGTTGTACAACTGACAGCCCTCACTCGAGTCCACGTTGACTATCGGCTCTTTTGATCTACCGTATGCCGACGGAAAATGTTTACGAGTAGTACAGATTATTTTTCGTTCCGTTCCTCCGCATATACGCTCGTGTTAGCGAAGTGGGTTTTTATTTGCTCCTTATAGAAACAGCTTCTGCAATTGATATTGGATGGACTATACATAAAATCACGAATGAAATTAATAACTCAATACTTCAATAGAGTAGCGGCTGGATAACTCAAATGAGAGGAGGGAGCAAATGATATATATAAAGAAAATTGAATCTAACAAGAGAACAGTAATAATCCGACAGTCTTCAGATATACTTGAATCTATGTACGCGAGCACCCAAGTTTGAAATTTAGAAAGAGTTCTTACCAGTACCTTTATATTCAATGCTGAAATAAGTGAAGTAACGCATACAAGTAATCCAAGATAGTTCATAATGGAGCGAAAACGGTTGCATCATTAATCTCTACCTTAGTGCGAAATAATCTGAATGTTCATGCAGTAACCTAAAATGTCAAATCAGCTCTACAAATATGATAACTACAGTTTCATCATCTGTTTATTAGCGCTACTATAATTCCGGCATATTTTCTATGCCAATTTCATAATCCCTATTCACAGTCCCGGAAAAGTAACTAGATAAATTCAAGACGCGAAAGTAAATAATATAACCGCGATAATCCAATTTAATGAAAGCCGCGAGTGAGTTAATAATGTCTACACGATTGATTATTGATGTGAGTGCAAGTGATTCCTTGAGAATTAAGTGAGTACATTGTATAATCATGTTTGGCAAGTTGACTCTCCAAGTCCATTATTCCTAAATATATGGGTTGTTATCTTATACAGGGGTATGCATTGTACCTTGGTCGAAAGTATAAAGAATAAGAATGAAGAGTAATAATGATACTAATGAATACCCTTTTGTAGACCAAAACTTGACAGACTATCATCCTCTATAATTTATTTGTTGGAAAAATAGCTTACTCTGTTTTGATTGTGTATGTTGTACGATCATGTTTATATTCAAAGTTTAGATTAATTATACCAATTCTTCATTACACCACCCAGTGCATTATTTCTTGTGAATTCGAATAAAAGTAAGGTCTGTAAATCTGAATTACAAATGAACAATCCACGCTCAACAATCTCTCAGGGTAGGGAGAAAGACTAAAGCCGCCCTTACATCTTCTTCTATTTTAATCGAAGTTCTCTTTGATTAACAACTCCCTGGGCGATTAAGATCTCCCTTTCAGTACACACTCGGGGTAATTATTAAAACCAAAAGCCAGCTACCACATTCGGGAGTCGGCTAGGTACATTATTAACTATCGCCCTGTGTGTAGAGCAGTCGCGACATTTGGCTGGTCAGAGATGGAGTGTTAATAAATAACACCCTGTATATGACAGACTACAACAATTGCTCGGTACCCATGTAAAGATTGATTCTCCTGGTGAGTTTTTGATAAACTGAAACATAAAAAGCTATATGATTTGAGTAGATGTGTTGGATAACTATAATAATCTGTAAAGGGGTTTGTGAAAGTTGGCAATACAAAACATAAACAAATTTAGTGGACATTTTGGACCTAAATTAGTAATGTAGTCAAAAAAATGTTAACAAACTAATATAAAAATCAAAAGGGGTACATGGCAAAGAATAAATTAGAATAAAGTTCATACCCCAGGCAGGATTCGAACTCAGAACTTTCAAATACAGATCTACGGTAAAAACTTTTTTCCAATTTATTCACTCTCTATGCTACTATAATTTTTTATCAAATATTTTTTTTCTATGACATTATTTTTAATTTTTTCGTCATTTTAAGTGGAGATAATGCAGAAATTTATTGAAACCGAAAGTCTTTTTTTCACTGAATGTTCAGTGTCTAACAGATTACAAACTAAAATTTCTTGATGTTGTTGCTTGCTGGCCTGGTTCAACACACGATGCTACGATATTTGCCAATTCATCCATACGGACAAGATTGGAAACTGGAGAATTTTGGGAAAGTGTGATAATAGGCAAGTGTATTTTTTGAATTCAAAGGCATCTAGAAGGAAGGATAATTAAGAGTCTAAAATCCATCCCTGAAATTTCTTACTATTCTTACCCTTACATGCACTTGCAAGCATAACTTGTATTCCTGGTTTTTCTTTCTTATTACCCAGGAGTAGGATAGGTATACTTATATATGACATTTTATGCTTGTGTTTATGCACTAATAATGCTTTATTTCTGGAAATATGTTCATTTTTCAAAATTGTCAAAAACACCTTTAAATTTCAATGCTTAAACAGTGCCACTACATATTGTTATTGTGACTATAATGAAACAGTTTATTAGACTTGAAAAACACATTATTTGTAGAAGTTATGCTCTTCTCCCCTGCCTCTGTAGTTCAAAGGGTTTTTAACATTGCATTTGACCTAAAATTTTTCTTTTAGGGGACAGTGGTTATCCACTTCGAAGCTACTTGATGACACCATTGGCAAATCCTGTCACTCCAGGAGAAAACCTCTATAATGAAGCTGTAATTCGCACCAGAAATGCGATTGAGAGGGTCTTTGGCATATGGAAGCGAAGGTTTCCAGTAGTTGCCTATGGACTCAGACTCAAGCTGGAAACTATCATGGCCTCAATTGTGGCAAACACTGTCCTTCATAACCTTGCGAGGGATGTGAATGAACCAGAGCCTCCATTGCCTGAAATCATGAATGAAGATGAACTTAATTATTTAATTCAAAGCCAACAAATCAACATGGAGCCACAAGTCGATGGCGGCCCAGTCAATTTAGTTCAAAATGAATTTATTGTGTATTTTAGTCAGCTGTAACACCTACTAATACTTTGATTTATGATTTAAAACAAAAAGAGCTTCTACTAATTTCTGATTATTGATTTACATTTTTTTGCAGGGATTTGTTTTACTGTACAGATTTTATCTTTCATATTATTTTCACAAAAAAATTGTATATACAGGCAGTGACTTAATGTATATATAACTCTTTTTCACACTTTAGGGATTGAGGTGACACTTTTTATCCCTGAAATTAAAAACGGAGATAAAAAAGAAAAGTAAGAGGTAAAAAAAGTTAAATTAAAAGTAACTCAACAAACTACATTCTGAATAAATCTGGAACAATAACAGAAGGAACTATAAAAAAAGTAATAAAAACATACTCAGTTTTTTTAAATTTGCTTGCAACAAGCTAACGAGAAAGTTTCTCTAATTGTTTTTTTCTGATATTGACATCTAGTTGAAGGCATTCTTTTCTAAGGCGATGCTCCTTCTCGGCATGCAACCTTTCCCTTTCCATTTTCTTGTTAGTGTGATCTGCGATTATATTTTTTTTGTCCGCTGAGTATTAATACTTTTCTGCTAAAGCATTTGATGCCAATGTTCTGTAACCGAACCCACCCCGGTCATATATTGATAAATTTTCTGGTTAACTTTAATTTTTTTTTTCAACCCTCCTTTTTTTTCTAACTTCCTTTTTTTTCTACCTTCCTTCTTTGTTGTGATCGTCTAGACAGTCAGCGCCACTTCTCAGGTAGGAGGATCTGCAATCCATCTGTTCTCAAAAGATAGCTTGTTTGTTTTTCGGCACACAGCCTAGTATAGAAATTTTTTTTTGTCGCCACAGCCTTATATAGATAGACCTTTGGGAGGATAGACCCTCAATTCTCCCACGTTGTGTATATTTTTTTTTGTTCTTTAGGATACAAAGTTCTGTTCAGCTGAAGAGAAATATAAGACGAAGGGTAAATAAATACATATATTGAAGCCAAGAGTTACAATCTCAACTTATTTTTCACAGTACTTACATTTTTCACAAGACAATATTGAAAGTTTTAAGAGTTCAGCTTATTAGGAAATCGTCTCTGGTTTCGAATCTAATTTGATATTATTATGTGAAATGTTTCTGAAGTGATGAAGTTTGGACTATATAAACAAGTACAGGAATATATCTGTATTTCTAAAATTGTTCAATCCCCAAAATACATTGCCGGTATATTGCGCGGGTATATTCATAGATCTGTCATCGCCAATTGAGAGTATGAAGACCATAGTACATTTCCAGTACCCAACCAAGGAGTTGCTAGACATTTGACCTAGTGACCGGTCGGAGATTGGTTTGTGTGCACACACACTAGACAACCCGTTACCATCCTCGGCCACTCTTTACAGTACGTAGAGTTTGTATATATGCGTAAAGCCGGGATCCATGACTTTGCAGAGAGTAACATTGTAGCACTACAAACCTACTCATTTCAAACATTCAGCTATGGTATAGTGACATCGTGATACGATCGATTAATTTCAACAACTTCGGACAAGTATATCTGGGCGGTTTCTAGTTTATAATGACGTGATTCAATTTACTAGCTAAACAATACGGTCCTCAAGTCTATCGTTCATTTTTTTTATTAGGAGACTATTTCAATATTTAATTTCTTCCTAACTTACTTTATTCCTTGAATTTTATGATAAGAGTTTTTTTTTCTTAAATTTCCAACATTTAATGAGAGAGGTTGTGTAATAATTGATTAGTGTCTTGGACCTTAACCAAATTCCTATAGAATTTTCTCCCGACTACGCGTGAGAATAATTCTCTAGTATGTTTAAGTCGCTAGAATCATGGGTTTGTCCTCACATAAGCCTAGTGACCAGCTTGGAATCCTTTTGGATGCACCCGTGAAAACAATCCGTTACTTTCTCGATCACTTCTTGAGTTTAAGGTTTTTGGCAAGTGATAAAACCGTGATTTATTTATTTATGGCAAGAAGTAACATTGGGACCAGATAAACATACTCAGATCCACTATTTCACCGTTGTGCATAAAAGGTTCATAAAACCAACACTTTACTCGAAGTTACGGTTAGATCCAGACTGATTCAACTGAAGAGAGCTGACCCCATCAATTATAATTGTTCTGATTTGAGAGTGACATGAAACGGCTAATGATTTCTCTGTTCTTAGAACTTTCGTCTAACTGTAATAAACAACAGAACGTATACTCAAAACTCAAGGCATATTTGATTCAAATAGTTGCGGACCCGGACTCTCCAGAGGTAAGGGGATTGGTGTCGTTGATTCCATCTTGAAAGAGGGGCTCCTTCATTGTGTCGCCAGTACCTACATATAATTCTTCAGCAGAAGATGTTGTCAGAACTAGGACTCAAGATGGACTGATCTCTGATCGATTTTGTGCTCGCTTTTATTGGAAAAGATCGTATCCAGGGAGACGGATTTTGTTTCTGAAAATTCCAAATTGTCCGACTGGAATTTGGCAATATTCGAATATTCCGAATGGATTCGCAATCTGAAACTTATACAAAAATGGTCTAAGATATCTGTTGTACAATTAAAACCAGATTTCCCGTCTGAAAAAATACTTCATTTACCAAATTTCAGATATCAATCAATCAATCAATACTTTATTTTCCTGAAACTTTTTTACAAGCATGGGAATCGTCAAATACACAAGTGAAAATAGGAGTTAAAAAATCAAGTGATAAAATATGGAATATACATGTAAGAAAAAAATAAAAATAAAATAATATATATATATATATATATATATATATATATATATATTGAATGTACATAAAAAATTACTCAATAGTAGTGGTAGGAGATAAAATAATAAAATAATAATAATATATGTTTATTCATCATAATAATAATACATAATATATACTTATACAAGTGTGCTTGTGAATAAACAGGTGGGTCACAGAAGTAGTATTAACTACTTGTGTATGTGATTTCCATAGTGATTTTTTTTTATATTTTTTATTACATTGAAATGGGTAGAATTTGTATATTTTTTTTTTCAAATGGTAAACATGGTAGAAAATTGTGGATTTGCCACATCAGGTAGTATATTACATCATAAGTTGGCTCTTCTCATTGAGATTTTACATATATTAGAGGGTAAGTCACAGTCGGGGTAATTTTCTATCACAATCGGGGTAATTTTCCAGTCACAATTGGGGTAATTTTCCAGTACTAATAAAGAAGAGTTATGAAATATACATGATGGATACACACATTGATATACACAAATACACTAATATGCACACATACATATACATCATAAATTGCTCAGTTATATGTTTTTATCTCTGGTTAACAATTTCGGTGAATATAAGTCTATCTTTGGCAATCCATTTTTTCAATTCTTTTTTAAACGTTCGGTAGTTTTTTATATTTTTCAATTCGTTTGGTAATAAAGCATAGATTCTGGGTGCTAAATAATTGGTATTTCGTTGGCCGATAGTTTTTTCGCAACGTGGGAAGAAAATTTCATCAATTTTTCGAGTATATTGTAGGGGTGTTTATGTAGAGTGAGTTCAATTTTTCCTAGTTTTACGAAAATAATTATTTTTGACAAAAAATCTGTCTCACATCTTTTATTTGGGATTCGCTGTATAAAGAATTTGTGGGAAAAGATGCCTTTTTACCGTATATTATTTTTAATATCCATTTTTGTAAAACATGTACTTTATTTAGAAAACAGTCATTAACTCCGCCCCAACCTAATATTCCATATGATAGTATAGACTCTATTAGGGAGAAATATAGTGTTTTTAAATGTTTTATGTTTAAGAAATCTTTGAGGTGTTTAAATTTCGATAAGAATCCCCTGAGTTTTCTGACAATTTCTTTTGTCTGTAAGTCCCACCTCATATGGCGATCAACCGTTATACCGAGATATTTTGTTTTTTCCGATTCGGGAATTTGAGAGTTTAATCCGACATTCAGAGGCCCTAAGTTGGGCAGACCATTTATATATGACGTAAAGGATAAGTAGTTCGTTTTCTTGTAATTTAGTGTCAATTTATTCATTTGTAACCAGTTTGATATATTTGGAAAATCGATTTCTATTTTTTCTTTAAATTTCTGCCAAGTTGGAGCTGTATATAATATGGTTGTATCGTCGGCAAAACTGATAATTTCGCCGGTAGTATTGAGAAAAAGCATACTGTTCATATATATATATATATATATATATATATATATATAGATTATACGTTATAAAGGATCCTCCGTCTCAGCCGTTTCATTTTCCAACATAGGGGTTGGGTCTCTTTCAAATTCGTATCAGATATCTCGTAGGTTATTACCAATCGGTACGTACGGAAATATGAACAGTATCAAATTATAGATAACAGATTTCTCATATTCTCGTTATTTGTATTGCGTCCCTAAAACGCACTAGGAGTACGACTATTGGTATCGTGGGTTGGTCTATGCTGGCATCTGTCGGTGACCTATTGATGTTGTACGAAATCTCGTATCTTCAAAATTCCACGATGACAGGTCTAAGCTCCACCACACAGATTATAGGTGTCGCTATCTATAATTTGATACTGTTTATATATATATATATATAATAAATAAGAGTGGGCCAAGGACAGTTCCTTGGGGTACTCCAAAAGTCACTGTTCTTGCTGTACTATAAGTTTCTTCGAACTCCACTCTCTGTTCCCTATCAGATAGGTAGCTTTTCAGGAATTCGTGTTTCCCCTAATTCCGTATTTTTGGAGTTTTTCAAGAAGATTTTCATGGCACACGGTGTCAAAGGCTTTAGAGAGGTCTAGAAATATGCTAATTATAGGAATTTTTCTATCCATGGATTTATAAATGATAGAGGTCATTCTGTATATAGCGTTCTCTGTAGATCTACCCTCTCTAAAGCCATATTGACGATCTGAAAAAATACTAAATTTTTTAAGGAAATTACTAAGTCTTATTTTCATTAATTTCTCAATTATCTTAGATATATTCGATTTAAGGGTTATAGGTCTGTAATAATCTATATTTGACTTATTTCTGCTTTTATGAAGTGGTTTTATGATACCACTTTTCAATATTTTTGGAAAGCACCCTGTATCAAAACATCTGTTCACTAGGAAAGTTATCGGCTCAGCTATTTCTTGGGCTATTTCTATTAATGTTTCTGATCTGATATTATCAAACCCAGGTGAGTTTTTTGGTTTTAAATTTTTTATGACTGAGATCACTTCACTTTTATTTGTTGGATGTAGATACATGGTGTTTTCCAAAATTTCTATGTTGAATTTTTTCTGCATAAGTTTTTCCAAGGTTGCTGAAATATTCATTGAACTCATTAGCGATGTCTACTTTTTTTGTTATATTGGTACCATCCGATTTCTCAATAACCTCAATTTTCGTTTCTGGTTTTGTTTTCCCACATAAGCTATTTACTGTCTCCCACATGGCTTTAGAAGAGCATTTATTTTTTTCGATTTGGTTTGAGCAGTACTCCCTCTTTGCTTGTTTTGTCAGTTTATCGAGTTCTTTTTTGTAGTATTTGTATCGTTCTTTGATTTCTTCATTTCCTGGATATTTCAGAGAAATTCTGTATAGTTTATTTTTTTCATTAATTGACTTCTGCAATCCAGGTGTCATCCATTTCTGTTTATATTTTATTTTATTTTTTATTCGAACTTTTTTTGTATTGTAACGAACCTAGGCCGGACCTGTCGCCTCACGCGTTGCCATCGACAACGATGATGTCATCCCCGGAGATATTCGAGAACAATCCAGTCGCGCTGCCGCGGAAAACAACGGTCAATATTGGAAACAATTGGAACATGCTGTTCGCCAACCGCCAGAATTGGAAACATCGAGAATTCTGTAACGGAGATAAATAGGCAGCCCTCAAGAGGGAGTGTCAGTCTGAGCAGCCGATAACGTCGAGCGATACAGTGGCGTAGTTAGTAATATGAATTAGTTGTAAATTTAAGTGTGAAATAAATTAGTAAAACCAAGTTAAGTTTATTTACGTTACAATTGGTGTCAGAAGTGGGATTTTGAAAATAAACAAGTGATCGTGGAGTGGATAGTCAGAAAAATAAATTGATAAACCTTTTTGTACGCCCAAAATAGACAGTGGCCCGGTTTTCGCGAAGTGGACAACTGTGCGTGGGAATATAAACTGATACACTGTTCGCGTGAAACAGACAATAGACTGGTGGCCCGTGGAAAAGAATTCGCGAAGTGAATTTTCAACAAACTGATAAACTTTTCGTGTAAAACAGACTGATACCTCGTCAAAGACAAAATGTGTTCAAGAAAAGTGCGCCTTGCGGATTTGAAGGTAGCGGAATTGAAACAGGAATTGGAGGAAAGGGAACTGGAAACAACGGGCAAAAAGCAAGTACTCCAGAAAAGACTTGCAGAAGGACTTATACAAGAAGGTGAGGACCCCGAAACATTTTTATTCGAAGTTCC
>JAFIRS010005238.1:0-61838 GCA_018342105.1 Gonioctena quinquepunctata
TTGAATGGAGAACGTTATTTGGAGTTCATTCAGAACGATTTGAATGGACTTCTGGAACATGTTCCATTGCAAACCCGAAGAGATATGTGGTTTATGCATAATGGCGCACCTCCTCATTTTAGTTTGATTGTGCGGGACCATCTGAACCAGATTTTCCCCAATAGATTGATTGGTTGAGGTGGGCCATATTCATGGCCACCGCGGTCTCCGGATTTGAATCCATTGGATTTTTTTCTGTGGGGGCATCTGAGAAGCCTCGTTTACGCTACACCTATTCACACCAGAGATGCCTTGTTGAATAGAATTACATTACATTGTGAAGCCATACGAAACGACCCTGGCATGCTATTTCAAGTGCAGAGAGGGTGTTTGCGGCGACTAAGAAAATGTTTTGAGATAGACGGGGGTCATATCGAGCAGTTTTTGTAGCGGATTTTGCATTTCTGTTTGCTCTTGAGGCTTGCGATTGATCATTTACACCATGAGTATTTGCATGATAAAAATTCGTTATGAACATTGTTCCTATTATTTCTATTTTCATTACAAATTAATCTTTTCGAATAATGGTAGACATCTCAGGTTGGATGTCGTCGAACAAAAATGCATTTTTATCAAAAATCGTTGCTCCGATCGATTTTCCACACGAGTACTTTTATTCAGAAAATTGTCCAGATTACCTTTTTTTGTTGAAACATATTGACAAATCCCAGTCATTTCAAAGTTTTTGGGTGTGGACCATCGGGGGTAGTCCGTTCCTGACTCTGTAGCAAAACAACTGACTCCTGCATGAAAGCTCATCGAAGGAATTCATTTGTTTAGTCAATCATCAGAATCAAGATGATTTTGAATATTCACTTTGAAAGTTATCAAAGAAAAACATTTTTCATTTTGTAACTCTGAGGGTCCGTAACTTGGTAACGAAGGCTTCTAGGAACAAACGATATATGGAGTACTGGTGATCTTTTGACCTCATCCATACATTCTCGAGGGGAAAAGAGGAAGTCCAGGGACACCCTGTATGGAAAAAAAATTTGGATATTATTTATAGACAATTTTTCGCTCTACAACTTTTAATATAACTATCTTTCACGCACGATCAATTATTTTTGAGATATTCCCAGAAAAAGCATGTGTTACAACTTTGACTCAAAAACACACATAAATATTGAGGTAACAGAAAAAAAAAATTTGGAAATAATGAAAGAAAATTTGATATGTGACACAACGCGTTTTCCAAGATGGCTGCTAACGCCTACCTCTTCGAACGTCGCCAACTCAGAGTTCTGCTAAGTATAAACCTCCCTATCACGTGGAATGAAAAAATTGCTACTGTAACCTCATATTTTTCGGCGGCCATTTTTTTCCCTGCCGACTGAACTATTGTCTAGCTCGAGAAAGCTGTTCAGCTTTCATAGGCGATGGGCTACAAGGCTCAAGTCTTTGTCCTGGAACCTTATTTAAATTGGTCAACTTCCCAGCGCCAAAACTCTTCTCCAATGTGGGCTTTGGAAAGACCACAGAAGGGTTCTGGGCCGGAAAATTGAGTGTTTGCAAGGAGGTCTGCTTCCTCATAGCCTTTGTTTCCCTTGTGACCTGGCACCCACATCAGAGCAACCTGGTTGTTCGTAGCCAGTTGTCTTAGGGAAAGTTTGGAGTGTAACTTCAGAGCTTTTAGTGCTGCTTGGCTATCTGATGGGATATTAATTTTTTGCTCTGGCATAGCATGAATATCCGCTTGAAATTATTGTTGGGGCTTTGCCTTGGGGTTTTGAGAGCCTAAAAAACATTCATAGAACAAAGAATGAAATTCAACATGAAGGTAGATATTTTGTAGTTATATCTGAAATTCCACTGAACAAGCTATGACTGAATCTGGAAATCATGAATGATATCATACTACTGCGGAAGAAATGAAGACTTTAACGTTTGTCAAACAAGAGAGCCATGTGAAGTGTAATATAAGAAGGTTGTAGACGAAGTGGTAACTTAATCACTTCCGTTTCAGACGTCCATCGTCTAAATGGATTCGAAAGTTTTTCACGACGTTCCAATTGCTTGTATCTGCAATTGTCTTCAGGAGAATATTGATAAATGAAAGTTACATCTGGTGAGTATGAGTATATACATTTCCAAATGGGAGTGCATTGAACTTTCATTAGAGGTTCTCCAATTTCTAGAGAACTATTTTATTCAGAATTCAATTGAGAGTATTTCCCTTTCCAGCATGAGTTCCTCCCAAGAGGTTGGAATGTACGATGCAAGAAAGTGACTCAAGTTTTTCTCTCCGTCGAATATGGATCAACATCTGATTTCAAGAATATTCTGTTCGCATTCAAATAAATCAACACCTCTCCACAAACCCCGTATTCCCTAATCATTATGAAATGTATAATTCTGCCATTCAAGTGCAACTCTCGACGAGTTTTATTTTCGTTGCTCCAAACTATCGGTATTCATGGATGCCACGTGTTATATCCAATTTGCGAATATAACTCTTTTCGACCGTGTTTGAAATGTACCGGTGTTGATTGCTCCCCATAGGGTTTGGATATTTCCCAAAGGTACTCCAAACAATTTATTGAGGTATGACATACCCAATGATTTTTCAGTAGGTTTTATCGAAGAGGGATGCGTTCGACGTTCAATATTGTTTGATGAAAGTGGTAATTTGATAAATTACAGTCATTTATATAATGGAGAAATTACAGATATATGTTAACTATTAAGTTTCGAAGTAATGCATATATTGAGTTTCAGAATAGGTTAAGTTACTAGTAAGCACGTTTTCAGAATTTTTCAGGATACACTATCTATATATCGGGCATCGACTGGTGTAGTATATGGAGCAATAATCCACTCCGTAGGACTTCTGGATAACAAGCACTGATTTCTACAAGCTTTTATTTAGTTTCACCTGCCCCGGTGTCTGTCTGTAATCAAATCCTAAATTTGACCCACTTCTAATTGTCCGATTGGTTTGAAATTTGGCAGGTGTACATAATTCCGGTGACGATGAATTATGAGATTTATGTTAGGAGAAAAATCAAAATGGCAACTCCAATATGGTGGACCATTTTTGTCATTATTGGTATCTAGAGTTTTTCGGAGTCTACGATTATGATTTTTTCGTCTCAATTCAATAACAAATTAGACAGAAATCACTGAACTGATTATTTATCATCGAAAATATTCAAAAATAAAACAAGCTTCTATTGGTTGTTAATGAAAACAGAACTAAAAAGTTGAGAAAAAATACTTACTAAAAAAATAAAAAAATGTGAAAAACAAGCTTTCATACAAATGCACTGAAAAAAAAAGAAAATCTTTCATTGTTTGATCTAGGTTATTCTGTGAGTGACAGATTCAAAAGCTTGCCGCGGATATCAAATAGGTAATATGGGATTTTCTTTTATTATGAGTTTCTCACAAAAAAATTCATCTCATGAAAGTTAGAGCATTCAATTTGACTAAATACGCGCATAGCCGTTATTATCAGTGACGTGCGGTGAAGCGCGAGTCGCTATTTCCTATAGAGTGAAGTGACAATAATGGAAAATATCGAAAAATATTATTTAAAAAAGTTGTTTGCAATTAAAAGATTCCTAGTTATCCAGTTTAGTCTACCAAATACTAATTTCAATAATTGCTCAATGAGAAATCAACTCATGAAGCAGGCATTGGAATCAGTAATTGGTGGACTAAACTGAAATGCAAACAAGTTTTTTTATTAAATTCTTTGATATTTTCCATAGTAATGTTACTCAATCTCTAATAATTAGCCTACCAACGATTCATTATTGAGTGAATTTGAATCATCTATCAGTACTTTCGCACCCACGTTCTGTGCTCTCATCTCCACAGGTGACTTCAATATAGACTTTTTCGATCAGAACAATAGTACAACCAAAGACTTAACGATATCATGACGTTATATACGTTCGAACAAATCATTCAAGAACCAATGAGATGTAGAAAAACAAGTGCTTGAACTTCTTATAGATCTTATATCTGTTTAATGATGAAATTTGGTCGAATCAATTAAGGTGGTGTCCATGCCAGAATATCAGATCACTGTATGATCTCTTGTCCTATTGGTACCAAAACCAGTCAATTCAATGAGCCTTTTGATTACACCTTTCGAGAATTCAGAAATTTCAATGAGAATGATTTCAGCTATGATTTCGAACACACTGATTTTTCTGTACTCTATCAGTCGAATGAAATGGTTGTAATAATAAACGTATTCAATGATACCCTCACCCGTCTCTTCGATACGCATGTACCTATAAAAACTGTAAAAATCACTAGAAACAAAATACCTTCGATTACTTCCACGATTCGAGTGATGATGTCCCTGTGAGATAGAGCTCCTCTCAAATTCAAGAAAAGTTCACTTGAGGAGCGATGAACTTTTGACAAAGACCTGAGAAATCAAACTTAATATGCAATGGAAAGAAAGAAGCTCATCTAAGTTTCAAAATAAGAAATGATAAAAACAAGAAACATGTTTGGAAATAGTTGCGGTATAAGGGCATTTTGTAATCTGAAGTTGAATTATCCATATAGGAATATACTTGACAAAAATATTAAGCTCTTGTTCTCAGTCATCTCAATTATGCCGACGTAGTTTATGGTCATGCCATATCCAATTCGAACTAGCATCCCGTTCGGAATCCATGTGTTCGACTTATTTGTGGTTTGAGTAGGGGACATCACATTATCCAACATTTGAATGGAATTGGTTGGCTGAATAAGGAAAATATAATAATTCTTCACTCTTGCAGTTTATATCACAAATTGACAAATCTGGGAAACTGGCTCATTTTCTTGATAAAATTTATTCTAGAACAGACGTTCATCATCTGAATATACTATTCAAATCTCAATTATTTTAGACTAATTAGCCCATGGTTCTCGTATAATTGCGTGAGACGAGCCAAAATCGATTTTTCTGAAACCACACCCCAAGATATTCCTTCCTATGCTGCCACCACCAGCAGAGATGGCTACTGCGCCCCTATCAAGGGGAACAAAGAAGAAATCGATGATAATGCATTGTATGTAGTAGAATTAATAATTTGTGAACATTTTACTGAATAAACATCTTTTGATTGATTACCTTGAACTAGCTTATGATTTATCTTAATTGAAAATTTGTTTTTGTGTACATGAACGTTTTTTTTCAAGGTTGACTAGGAGATAATGCTAATTTATACCTCTTACGTACGAGCAAGTGTTGACTCTACATGTAGGATTATTGAGTTGTAACAACCTAGATCTGTAGTCAATAAAATAATTCATTATTATTATCTGGGAGTAATATTCAGATCCCCGTCATCTTCATCGAAATGGCCAGTGTCACATGCAAAAAATAAAAAGAGGGATTGGCGGTATTTTCTATCTTTGATGGCAAAATCTCAAATGGATTGTTGAAACTTCAACGTCCATCCTTTCGATTCGCTTTTTTTGATAATAATGACAGGTAGATCAATCGTATAGGGACAAAAATACCAAAATCTTGTAGAAAGAGTACAGATTCAATTTATTTGAAAGTCTGTTTCACTTGCCTAATAGAACAGCGGACAATGTAATTAATAGTGATTTTAATGATAATCAGACTTTATTTCCTATCAAGTATAATACTTCAACCAATTATATATACTACGAAATCACAGAAACAATTATGGGAAAACGACGAA
The DNA here is from genome assembly GCA_018342105.1 of Gonioctena quinquepunctata. Taxonomy (NCBI): domain Eukaryota; kingdom Metazoa; phylum Arthropoda; class Insecta; order Coleoptera; family Chrysomelidae; genus Gonioctena; species Gonioctena quinquepunctata. The sequence continues at coordinate 5,700 of JAFIRS010005238.1, forward strand.
GATCAGGTAGTGAATGGATTGCATGCATGATCAGAACTGAGTCGGGAAAAGCGAGTTTTACCTACCATACAGGGCGTTCCAAAAAAAACTTGACCCCCCCCCCCGTAAGTCAGAAACGGACGTGTGATGAAATAAATATTTCAGAGAACACGTCCAATTTCAATAAGAAATTCATACCCGAAACTGCATCTCCTTGCGGTCAGCCCCCATAATTTTTTCAATGGCATGAGGGGTCGAGTGATACATCATTTGAAAGCTCTCTAGCCCTTCTATTATTCCTGTTATTGTTTTCTAAATAGGTTCGGGTGTTATCGAGAAATTCGATGTTGGACGTTTTATTTGAGAAAAAACTGAAAATATCACAATATCAACATTATCAATGAGAACACAATTAACGGATAAATTACCCAAAATGACTTCCACCAAGTTCCATTCAATAATAATAATACAGTCGACTTGCGAAACCTTTCCTTACATTATTCAGGCGTCAGCAATCGGCATTCCCGAACAAGTCTCTGTCGCAGCTCTTCTAGATTTGTAGAATGTACGTAAAACAAGTAAACTGGGAAAATCGGGCAATATGGAAATTTTTCGGAACGTAGAAAAACTGAGACAGTCTTTGAAATCACTTGATGAGTGGCCGCCCTGTAAACGTTTCGAAATGGACGATACATCAGGTTCTGTTCGCAACATAAAACATGAAGTATTCCGTCCTGTCTGAAATGGAGCAGTTGAAGTTGTAGTTTTAGGACATGTACACATGGATAATCGACAATCTATCAGACAAGTAGCTAGAGCGTCTAGTGTATCAGATACCAGTGTTCTTCGGATTTTGAAAGCCCACAAATTCAATCCTTCCAAAATGAGGCTAGTTCACGAATTGAACGAACTTGATCCTGATCGTCGACTTCAGTGTTGTGAGGAGTTTAGCGATGAATTGACCAATAACACAAACCTGTTTTTCGGACGAGTGTACTTTCATGTTGACTGGTGAAATAAATATACATAATTGTCGTTACTGGGGTGATGTCAATCCCCATTTGGTGATGGAAACACACTCACAAACTCCACAAAACATGGATGTTTGGGCCGAAATTCTTGGTAATCATATTGTTGAGAACCATTCTTCATAGAAGGTAATCACAATGGAGACACATCTATCACAAAAATGTGTAGATCCAATGATTACGCAATTATTTTTTACTAGAAAACGGAATAATATTTCAGCAGGATGGTGCACCCCCACATTTTGATGTTCGTGTGAGACAGTTTTAGAATTACGATAGTGCCTTCGCAGCCCTTGGTTCGGAAAACACTACTCGTTGTTTGAAACCAATTTTGTGTTGAATAACTCTTTTTCAACGTTCACCTTTTTGCACAATTAAAGATTTGCTTTACTCGATGCTTTTAATGAAAATTGAAAATGCAGGTTACAAGTGACAAAAATGGAATGGTCAAAATACATATCTCACATGATTCATAACAATCAACAAATAATAAAGGTATTATAGTTCTTTCGTTGATTTTCGGTTTACAAGATAATTCACGGTAGGAACTTGATCAGCCAAGATAAATCTCGGTAGGAGCTTAGTCTGCAATTTGTCTAGTCGCCATGAGGTCTAGGCGGCAGGGCCGGACTCAGGAACTGGGTGGCAGGGCCGGACTCAGGAACTAGGTGGCAGGCCGGACTCAGGAACGTAACTTTTGGACGAACGTTTTCCAATGCGTTGGATCGGCAGAAGGGGTGCAGTGGAGTGGCCAGCTAGATCACCTGATCTCACACCATTAGATTTATTTCTGTGGGGACACCTGCAGTCGAAAGTTCACGCTACTAGGGCTACAAGTCTAGAAGAGCGGCGACAGAGAATTGTGCGGGAATGCCGATTGCTGACCCCGGACATCTTGAATAATGTAAGGAAAGGTTTCGAAAGTCGACTGTTTTATTGAATGGAACTAGGTGGAGGCCATTTCAAGCAATTTATCCGTTGATTGTGTTCCCATTGATTTTGCTTGTTGTTGATTTCCTTGATAAAGGAAACACAGCGAATTTCTACTTTTTTCCTAAATAAAACGTTCAACATAAAATTTCTCGATAACAAATGAACCAATTTGGATGGAAAATACAGAGGTAATGAAGGGACTGAAGATTTTTCAAATGATGTATCACTCGACCCCTCATGCCGTTGAAAAAAATATGGGGGGCAGCTGCTGACCGCAAAGGGGTGAACTTTCGGCTATGAATTTCATGTCAAAATTGGACTTCCTAGAAACACAAATTGATGTGTTTTTTGAAATTTTTTATCACACGTCCGTTCCTGACTTACAGGTGGGGGGTCAAGTTTTCGTTGGAACGCCCTGTATACTATTTGCAAACACACGCAGGCTCTTAAAAATGAACAATGCACGGCTACCGAAAATTTGTTTTTGAAGCAGATTGAACTTGTTTATTGTGATCCGAGGTATAATTAGGTATTTCGGATTTTAAAAAAATACTTCGAGAACATCAACTATGATGTGGAACTGTATAACCAGTGGATCAGTTACACAAAATAAAAATATTTCTTCTCATCTATATCAATAAATTCCACGACAAAGACAGGTCCCTAGAACTGATAATATCTTCCTTAAAGTATTTTCGTATTTAGAGGTTAACGTAGATACATCAAACTTTCTGAGGATGAGAGTTCCCATCCTAATACATCTTATGATTGCACAGTTGTCTAATTTATATTGTTCGAACCTTATTTTTTGTTGAGGAATACTCATATAACATAAAAGAAAAATTAATTTCATAAACAACGGCATAAATGTTTGGATGTTCCGCCCCTTGGCGCCCTTCTTATATTTATACTCAATTTAACAAGATCACATCAGAAAAGTTTTTAAAAGTTGTTTATTTTGTTTATTATAATTTTATAAGGTTAACAAAAAATCAAAGATTAAAAAAATATTGTTGATTTTTTGTAATTCATATATTTTGTTATTGCTCTTCTTGTATCAAACGAGGGCATTTAATAACATTCGAAAAAACATTTTTAGGTTATTTGTTTCTCAATTGATTAGTTGAATATTTTAGTAAAATTTTTTTTGGCATTTTGTTGCCTAGGGAATATAATTATTTTACAGAAAAAAAATTCCTAAACTTTTTTTTATTGTTTATAATAGTTTTTTCTTGGTTCAATTATATGAATAATTAGTTGAAACATTTTTTTTTCTTTGAAAATAATAATTGGCATTTTTCAATAAAATAACAAAAAATAAAAAAATATATTAAAAATGTAATTGTTTATTGAGTTAACAATTTGTTATAAACAAATTCAAATCTCAATTAACTTTTTTTCTGAAACCACTTAAAATTACAAAATTACAACAAAGTCTCGAACAGATATGTTTGAATTTTTTTAAATTTAAATCTATAATTTTTTTTAACTTTCTGTTGCTTATGGTTGTTTTTGTGATTTTTGGTAATTTCAGAAAAAAATATAATGAGATTTGAAATTTGTTCATAACAAATTGTTAACAATTTTTTTTTTCGAATGTCATTAAATGCCTTCGTTTGATGCAGAAACAGCAATAGCAAAATATATAGAGAATAAAGAATATTAAGAATGTTTTTTTAATTTTTCAGTTTGTGTTGAAAAATTTAATAATCAAAATATACAATTTCTAAAATTTTTTATAACGTGATCTTGTTGAGTATATAATATATATATATATATATATATATATATATATATATATATATATATATATATATATATATATATATATATATATATATATATATATATATATATATATATATATATATATAAGATGGGCTCCAAGGAACAAAACATTTTTAGAGCTATTATTTAAACATTTAAGCCGTGTTTTATGAGAACTGAGGTCCGAAAAATAAGGACTAATTAACAAATGTCTAACTTAATAAAAAATAAACTGTTTTTTTTTCTAACGGGACCTTGTACTTTCAAGTGTTGAAAACACACCATAATTCTTAAAGTATTTTAATTGATATTTAATACTATAAAAAAAAAACTGTATGTGGTGTACTCTCTTTAGAAACCTATAGAGTTCCAGTAGTTGAGATTTTTTTATTGGAAATTTTGTTCTGAGGATCTTTTTTCCGATTTTTTGCTGTCTCTTATGATTTTTGAGTTAATTTCAAAAAACCCACCCTTTTTTTTGTTTTTGTTTTTTGTTAATAACAATTGCAATTTTCGTCAGCAGAAAAAAACAAAAAAGATTTCTCTCAGAATTGCCTCCCGAATCGAATGAGTTATTACTCATATTTTTTTGGAAACTTTTTTCGCAGGAAATTTACTTCTCGATTAGACTACATGTATTACAGAATAATTGAGAATAATTACATTCGGAGTGTACAGAACAATGTCAATTAAAGAAAGATTTCTCGAAAATATATTACCTGACGTTTCCCTTGAAAATAGCAAGAAAAATATCAGGGAGTGATTTCTCTTGACAGATAAGAGAAAACAATTTCAAGATTGCACTCAAGTTCGCTGAAAGCTGAAAGTCGCTGTTCTCTCTTGGCTTTTCTACTCCCTGGAATTCGAGAATAGCCGCCATAATCTCAAAAGAAGTGTTGAGAAAGTCTTATTCATATACTTGATGTTTACATTTGGAGGTTTAAATTCATCGCTTAAATCCTAGAGAACTGTATACTCCTCGTAAACAGTACAAGGATGAGTCACTCGAACACATCCTATTAGAATGCCCAATCTATACTGGAATTAGGTTTATGATCTTAATTTGTTTCCATCCCTTGACGATTCGGTCCTCTGACTGGACAGTATCAGAAGAAGTCAAAATTAGTGGAGTATCGGAGGTTTTTTTCACCATATTTTGTCAACCAGTGTGCAATTTACTTATCTCACTGTTTTTCTTTTCCTCTTTCAGAACATAGTACTGTAATAGACTCATTGTTATGGAAGTGAAAATCCTGAGGAACAATAAAAAAAATTCTATCTATCTGAAAATTTTAAATAATGTTTCCCAGTACAGCATTCTGGGTATACAGTGCGTTCATAAAGTGTGGAAATCCTCCATTATCGCATGAGTTGATTATTTTCGGAGGTATAGCTCGGACAGGTCGATTTTTAATTTCAGTTTCCTACTTAAAAAAAAAAAAAATACCCCCATTACCTTACAAGATATGACGTTATCGATATATTTTTTCAAATTTAAAGGCTATATTTTCCTATCAAAACTAAAACCATAACACATACGTCATATGCAATACTATAAATTACAGTATACTGAGTATAAAGAAAACAGGTGGTCATATTTATTAACACATATTTCATTATTTATTTTACAACGAAAATATTAAAAGTAGTCATATCTTGTAAAAGTAAACAAATAACATAATCACAACAAATGCTCGAATTGAGCTTCTTGGGATAGTTGACAATATCTGATGAATTCTTGGGTTATGTTTGACCACATCGACAATTGGCAATTCGTTGAATTTCAGTTCGAATTATCTCTTTAAGGTCTTTCAAATTGGTAGGTCAGTTTATGTATACTTTATTTTTCAAGTAACCCAAGACAAAAAATTCGTAGGAGTAAAATCTGGGGACCTAGCAGGCCATTCAATGTGACCGCATCGTCCAAACCAGCGATTCGGAAAGGTTTCATTCAGAAAATTTCTAACCACTAGACCATAATGTGGATCAAATAGTAGAATCTATTTGACCAGGATGATTAATGTCTGGAAATTTTGCAGTTAAATATAAAAGTAGATCATTTTGCTACATTTCCAAATACTTTTCACTTGTCATTGTACCGTGAAAAAATGTGGCCCTACAATGGTATTCCTAAGAATCCCAGCCCACACAGCACAGTTACTTTTGGAGGGTATCGGGTATAAGCTTCCATCGTCCGATTGAGATTTTATGTTGCCAGCAACGACAAATTTGCGTAATCACAGTACCGTTCATACAAAAAGTTGATTCGTTAGAAAATAAGACATTAAATTCAAAACCTTTATTTTGATTACACACGTGTTGCAAATTTTTACAAAACTTCATGCGTCTATCGAAGTCGTCTTCATTAAGTTCATGAATAAGTTTAACTTTATATGGATGTAATTTGGCGACAGATCTCATTGTTGCCAGATAAAGTTGTAACTGAACGATGTTTTTTTCAATTCCAAGTAATACATTTAATTGAATGTCAAAAGTAACGGTAAGTCTGTCACTTTTGGGCTTATCTCAACATTGCCAATTTCATTAAATTTATGCAATATTTTGCGTAATGTCGATTTGCTTATTGTTTCTCGATCAGGATATTTTTTTCATCAAAGATGTCGTATACTTGCACCATACTTCTTCTACGATCGCCTTAACCTAAGATCATCAAAAATTTGCTGTTTTTCTGACAGAACCTAGGTATCTCGTAATTTCGAATTATTTCATTTAGGGTTATATTTTTCAGAAATATATTGATGAATTATAAATCGATATGCTACAACAAATCAATTCAATAATGACATATGCAATGGAACTAAGAACTTATTGTCTGGTTGCTAAGGGCTTTCAGATGTTTTCATAGCCTACTTGAGATTTGGAAATATACTCGACCTAACTACTGAGTCATTTTCAGGTATTCCTTGCAAAATAAATGATGACATGAATATTAAGAAATATGAGCACCGGTTTCCTCAATACTCATTATACTGTAACTTCAAATGTTTTATATGACGTATGTGGCATGGTTATTGATATAAAAAGATACCCTTTCCGTTTGAGAAAATCATCGATGATGTCATTTCTTGTAAGGTAGTGGGGGTAAGAATGATTTTTTCATTAAGAAAAGTAGAAAAATAAAATACAAATTCCACCTGTCCGAGCTTTACTTCCGAAAATAATTAACTCGTGAGATAATCGAGCGTTTCCACACTTTATGAGCGCACTGTATATTTTCCTTATCGTATCTGATTCATACACTGTAATTAATATATTGTGAAAATATGATGTTTTCGTGTGATACATTATTGGCATATAGTGATTACAACATGAAAATCGCATTATGTATCAACATGTACTCATCAAGTGAGCCAAATATCCCATTTACCGCCAAGCACAAAAAGAGCTGAATTATTGAATTAATATTCTACTAATTAGGTTTTAGATAACCTGAATACTACAATAGTATATTAAGTATAAGTGGATAAAAAGGGCTTTAAAACACGCGCGATTTTTCGAGCACGACGGCGCAGCCGGAGTGTTCGAAATAGAGCAAGTGTTTTTAAGACCAGTTATCCACGAATACTTTACGATATTTTTTTTATTGGTGCACTTTGAAATCATATATACTGGTATTATTACTACAAAAAATAGAAATGAGAACTAATAATGCAAGAAGGTTGAATTCGTGATGTGATATCAGTATACCTTTCGTTGACATGGAAATGAGAAAAACATTCATTTGCGATTTGTTACCAAAGATCAATATTTGTTGTCACCAGAGCTCAAAAATGAATGATTCTAATATCGATTTTTTGAATAGTGAGGCATAATCGCGGTTAATACCGCGAAAATCCAGTGATATATATATAAAAAAGAATATGAAAAGTTCATCAAATGGATGGAGGAGCACATATAAATGAACAAATTGTGAGTAATATTTTATTTAACGTTACAAGGTACTCCTGTCAGATCAATAATCAAAAATTTGTCATTTAGACTTCACGTTTCTCGATTTGTTGATGTTGTCATGGTTACCTTTAAAAAACGCGCGTTTTTTAAAGTTCGATTTGAAAACGCTGAGGCGTGCTTTAAATGGGTAAAAAGGGGCACCAATAAAAAAAAAGAACTTATATAACACTTTGACATCGACAGGTGTCACAAAAATATGGTGCGTTTCCGAAGCTTTGGTGGAAATGTGGTGTAATTGAAAAATATGTGCTCTTATTTATTTTGTGTGGAAAATCTCAGAACATTAAGAGTGCAAATAAACTTGACATTTTTGGCAAACAAACCGAATAATTAGAACACAGTCTGCACCTACTTCTTGCATTTTCTGTAAGTTTCATGATCAAATGACCAACCTTATCCATACGGATTTTATCTGGCAAGCTGTTCTTAGATGGTCTGCCCATATTTATTGATGATGTCCGCCTACTTCTTCGCTTTTTTACAAGCTTCTATTTAACTTGCTCCGTGTGTATGTCGTTCTGTCATTCTCTCCGGTTCAAAATTTATAATCCATTTTCAGAGAACTTGCCGACATTTGATTTAGCTGAAATTTGGGAGGTGTTCATAATTCCAGTGGAAATGCATTATGAAATTATTGTTAGAGAAAGAAACAAGATGACGGTTCCAAGATGGTGGACGCATTTTGTGATTATGGTCCGATTCGATTCAAAATTGGTATGTGGGGGTTTTCGAGTTCGGAGATTATGAATATTTTGTCAACATTCATAAATTCAAGATGGCGGACAAGTTTTGTGATTATGGACGATTCAATTCAAAATTGGTATGTGGGGGTTTTCGGAGACGAAGATTGTGCATTTTTTAGGTGAAATTTGAAAATTCAAGATGGCGAGCAAGTTTTGAAATTATGATCCGATTCGATTCGAAATTTGTATGTGGGGGTTTTCGGGGTCGGAGGTATTGAATTTTTTGTAAAAATTTATAAATTCAAGATGGCGGCTCTGAAATGGCGGAGGAGTTTTGTGATTATGGTCTGATTCTATTGAAAATTTTTATGTGGAGGTTTTCGGAGTCGAAAATTATGAATTTATGAAATTGAAATGACGGCTCATGGAGTTTTTGTTGGAGAAGAAAACAAAATGGCGCTTCAAGATGGCGGACGAGATTTAGGTTGATGGTCCGATTCTATTCAAAATTGGTATATGGGGGTTTTCGGGGTGAGAGATTATAAATTTTTCTTCAGAATTCATAGAATCACAACGGCGGCTCTAAGATGGCCGATATCCTGTGTTTATGGTCCGATTCTATTCAAAATTGGTATGTGTATCAAAATTCACAAATTCAAGGTGGCAGACGAGTTTTGTAATTATGGTCTGATTCGATTCAAAATTGGTATGTCAAGGTTTTTGGGGTCGGAGATTGTGAATTCAGTCGAGGATTATTGATTTTTGATTGAAATTCATGAACTGAAAATGGCAACTCCAAGATGGCGGATGATCTCCTCATTGAAAGACTAGATAGCTTTAACAAAAATGCAAAGTTCAATGGGTACTTGAGTACTTGAAAGCACAAAATAAAAAATTTTTTAAAAAACAAACTTTTAGTCAAATGCACTCAAAAGTAAAAAATAGTTGCTTCAGATGTGTGACGTAGGTTATTCCGTAGAGTTATAGATTCGAAAGCCTGTCGCTTTTGTAATCGAACATAAAACTTTGCGCAACCAGCTTTCAAATCTACAGTGCGGCTTTCCAAATTCCCCCACCCCCTGTTAACTTTTGAACGGTTTGACGTAAAACAATGAAAAAAAAAGGTATTGTATGATATCACCGATACTAATTTTCGAAATGATAGACATTGTGATTGCCCGATAGATGGCGCGTGGGGACACATCAACTTCAAAATTTTTAATAGCATGGGGGTCATGTGGCACATCGTTAAGAAATTATTCAATTCTCTTTCCAAGAATCTTTTTTTTTCATTTTGTTGATATGTGACTTCGCGGCTTTTTATGGTCCCCCTTCCTTATAACTTTTGAACGATTCGAAGAAGAATAATGAAAAAAAAAATGTATCGTATGATATCAATGATAATACTTTTTGAGTTGAAAGAAATTGTGATTACCCGATAGATGGCGCAGGGGTGCACATCAACATAACATTTTAAAAAAATATGGGGATCATGTGGCACTTTGTCGAGAAAATAGTTGAATTCTCTTTCCAACCATTCAATTGTTTTTATCATTTTGTTGATTCATTTTTTCACAATGTGCATTTGAAATGTCAAGCATGAGTGCGGCTTTTTATAGTCCCCCCCTCCTGTTAACCTTTGAATGGTTCGACGTAGAACAATGAAAAAAAAATGTATTGAATGATATCACCGATTCTACTTTTTGAAATGAAAGACATCGTGATTTCCCGATAGATGGCACGGGGAGGCATCATCTTGAAAATTTCAAATAGCATGGGGGGTTATGTGACTCATCGTTGGGAAGACAATTCAATTTTCTTTCCAACTATTTTTTAAAATTTCGTTTGAACGTTTCTTCACAATATGTATTAGAAATGTCAAGTATAACAAAAAACACAACTGTTATGTAGGATTTTTATTTATTGAGAATAAGAAGCAATACTGTTCAAAACTGGATTAACGAATTAGCTGTTCGAAATGTCCGCCTAATGCTTCTTGGCAATGAAATATTTGAATCGAAAAATATTTCCGAACATTATGTAACATATCTGCAGATATACCGTCACACACCCGTGTTATTCTATGTTTCAGTTCTTCAAGAGTCGGATTGTAGTTCATATACCTTTGATTCGATGTAAACCTACAGAAAAAAGTCACAAGCTGTAAGGTCTGGTGATCGTGCCGGCCATTCGATTGGTCCACGACGTCCAATCCATCTCAATGGGTATCTTACATCTAGATACTCGAACTTGACGTTGGATGTGAGGAGGGGCCCCGTCTTGATGAAAAGTAATGTGTTACTGGAATTGGTTCCCATTTTCTTCTAGTATTTGGAGTATAATTGGATCGTTTCTTGTAGCATCTCTAGGTATAAATTACCGTTCAAGTTTTCTTCCAGAAATAAAGGACCTACAATATGGTTTCCTAGAATTCCTGTCCACACATTCAGTTTCTGTGGAAACTGTGTGTGACCTTCTCGAAAGTACCTCACATTATGTGTATTCACGTCTCCGTTAAATAAAAAGTACATCTGAAAAACAAATATTTTTAATGTAATTGCGGTTCCCAGCTATCTTTCCCATCATAATTTCACAGAATTCCATCCTTCGGTACTTCTGTGAGTTGGTGTAACATAACCAACTTGTATGAATGGAATTTGTGTTTCTTCAAATATTTTTCTGGTGTCGATGTTGATACGTCAATCTTATTTGCTGCAAGTGAGGTACTTTGATGAGGATTAACCACCATTTTGGCAATTATTGAATGATTATGGAATTTTACATTTAACATTCTTTCTGCTGCATGGTAGTTCTCACGGGCCTCACAAAAAATGTAGATTGCTTCAGTTTTCTCTTCGATAGGACGTACACGAACCATGATAATGTTTCAAATTCAAAATAATAGTAGTACAAGTAGAATGGAATTCTTCTTCATTTACAAATGTGCATTCGAATGAAATATTGTCTTTACAAAGGTTTTCTATTAACTATTTAGAGATAGTTTTACTAGCTTCTAGAGGACGCTTTTCGGCCTTGCTTTCTCTTATAGTGCCAGTTGCGAAATTTCTTTCATTAGGGGCGAACTGGAACTAGTATCCATGATGAAGGGAGGCACTATACTTCAAATCCAAAACGTACAGGTTTTCCCTTTTCATTTACATTCTTGCTGAGTGACTGCGAAAATACGGTACCATCTCTTCATCGATAGACAGGTTCCACGCCGGGCACGCTATTATTAATTGATAAATATATTCGAAAAAACATGCATTCGGAATATTTGGTCAATAAATTGATTTGCAAATGGAGCCGTGTCAAAGCACTACGATATTCGAATATTAAAAAAGAGAAATTGTAAACAAAAACTTTCGAAGGAACCTAATAAGGAGACACTAATATCTTACCTGAAGACTAGCAACAAATGGTTCGGAAAAATTGGCATGCTGACACCAAAAAAAAAAAAAAATACAAAATGGTGCGTTTTCGAACCACTGGGAATTGATGGGTTATACTGAAAACCAACTCGAAACAAGGACAGCAATATCGACACAAAAAATATATAACTCACTTTTTATTTTTGGGATCCGCCTTTCGGAGTAGAAAATGTCAGTTATTTGATCAAGATGGGACCAATATATTACTGCGTTTTTTTCCAATTAACGAGTTACGTGCCGTTAGGCCAACCAGTAAAGGTTTTTTTCCCAGTTAAATGAAGACCCAAATAGCCTATACAATCTTTCGAAAGATAGTTCGTAGATGAAAACATAGGTGTCGGCCCCAGCCAATTCGCTTTGTGGAATTTGTTCAACAAGAAATATTTTCAAAAATTACCACTTTTTGGTTTTGTACAAATATCTCAAAAAGTTTCGGAAGAATCGTTTCACACTTCTCGAACTTCTGTAGACAATTCAGAAACCTACGAAATGATTTTTCGTTCGACTGGATCGGTGGAAAACCTCTAAGAAAGGCCTTTTTTTCAAAAATTAATAATTTTTATAAATTCAAAGCTGGACATTGAATCTTGCGGGAATTGATAGATAATAAAATGTAGTTCAACTGTGCGCAAGATTGTTTCTGTCCGATGTGTAGTTTCTGCACAATCGCGTTATTTACAATTTAAGGGCTAATCTTGCAAAATGCGCCGATTAGAGGAAAATTGTCTCATTCAAATTCTGTTTAAAGCATCTGGAAGTAGATAGCAATATCTACAATTTGTATACTCTGAATTTTTACCAGAGGTGAGAACTATGTTGAAAATGTCACTGAAAGTAACTCCAAACGCTTGAAAGTGCGCTCAAGGCAGAGTCGCGTAGCGGTAGTGGGGGAACGAGCCAGCGGAGGAGAGTGTATCCGCGCGCGGCGGGTTGTTTATACGTTGGCGCATGTTATATCAGTCCATATAAGTCATTAGCGTATTTTTGCACACTTTTTCAGTTATTTAATGATTTAGTTTTTCATTTAAATTTGAATACCATATAATATATAATGTAAATAAGTAAAATGTATTCATATAGTTTCAAAGCTGTGATTTGCTGCCCTCTTGCTCATAGAAGAGGAATTATGCTTCTCCACCCACAATGGACGTTGGTAATATCGGTGATACACTCGAGTCATTGTAATCGTGTCATGTGCCTGCATAAGGGTGCCAGTAGTGTGCCGTGTAGAGTCCGTTGAAAGTTGTTCCGCTATGGTTGGATACAGCATGTAAGTTGTAGCGACACTGAGCCGCGTTATCTACTGCATAATTATTCATATCCAATCCATCGCGAGAAAAGTCAATGGACATTTGGTTTTTCTCTGAATCTCTCCATCTGCGAAAATCGTTTTAGGTTAATTACAAAAATTTTGGGGAATTTAAGTATAGATTATGACTTTTCCCTTTCATAACATTCAGAACAAGTTGATTTTTCGTCATCATCCATAATTTTTTCCCTAGTAAACGAGTCTAAACATTGTGACAGTCTGAGCTTACCAACACTCTATGGAATAGGGAGTGGAAGGTCCCAAAAGTGAAATCAAATAACCCTTCATACTTGATATGCTTATGTTGATATCCCTCAAATGCTCGTCTTTTCTCAGATACTCGAGCAACCATCTGGTATTCGATGAACATTGTATCGCGCTATTCATAAAGCAGGTATTGCCAATGTTTTTCAAACCATTAAGACCCAGTGGTTTGATGGAATTATAACTGAGGAAGATGCGCTCACCGCTTTTGCTATCTTCAAAGAAATAGTCTCTTATGCGATGATTTTCTCTGTCATTGGAGCGCCGCGATAAGGAACTCGATTGGAGGCTGCTTGATATCGGGTTGGATAAAGATGTGGCAGATCGCGTTAGGTTTTTGGAGGTGGATGAATCCAAATTATGCTCTTTAGGTATTTGGCTCCGAATACCAGACTTATGGATACTACTTGACATATTAATTCTTCATAGACGAATAAATTTATCATCCAAACGTTGAGTAGCAAGAATAGAGCCCAAAATTGAAGTTGCGTTTTCTCTTTGGATGACGATACTGATATGTTGTATCAAAAAAGTCTTTGCTCTACAATCATCTGTGTTATTGATCAATTTTTGTCGAATATGAATAATTAATTCGGAAGCAGAACTACCAAATGAACCAAAGATTTCAATTGCTACAGGATAAAAACTTTATTGATCTTTCAAAGTAGAATATTCTATCAATTTTGATTTTTTGCAGAATCTGCAGCCTCACTAGCATTTCTGGATGTTGAATCAATGTCCCAGACTGAAGGTTTTCTATGACTCCGTGGAATGAGAGACATCGCATCTGGACGTTCATGCTCACGAATAATTCCCAAAGGTTCTAAGACTTCAGGAATATCAGAAGTTGATAGAGCTCACTTGATTGAGTCATTTACAGTTGAATGACGGGATTAACACCCGGAACTCAATCTACAACTCAATCCATGGGTCCCTTTTTCTCTGACAATAAATGCATATCTGCATTTATGACTCACACAAATAGAACAACAGAACAGAACAAAAATCCACAATAATCCCGAAAGATTCATCATCTAATAAAGTTCCAAGGACTGCAACTGGAAGGGCGTTGAGCCAACCTCCAGATTCATTCGTATTAACTGCCTACAGTCAAGCCTTTCCAGAAGGAGAATCAACAGCCGAGTCAAGGAGTTGTTTAGATGACAATGCGATGAGAGGAAGATCCCAGGATTTTTGGGAAATTTTATCATCATGTGCAGAGGTTCCTGTTTCAGAATACGATACAGATTCACACTTTATATAGTGAACATCGGACACACTATAAAAATAATGAGGTCTTATATGATATACCAGATGTTGAATCCTGTTCAACGAAGAAAGAATAACTGGTTAGGCAAGTGGAGATGCTTGTCGGACACCCTGACCACCCATATTAACGGAAGGGTTGTTCGAAACCATGTGGAAAGGCTGAACTTGTTATTAGTAATCTGCTCCAAAATCATACGAAGTGTTGAGACGAAGAGATCAAGTTAATTTTGACAGCTCCTAGTTGGGCAACATCTCAATGTATATATTAATTTAGGTATAGCTAGACAGTTCTTCAGAAAAAAATATCCAATATGTTAAGGAATGGTATCAATGCGTGATGCCATCAAATTCGAAGATTTAGTCTTTTGGTTTAGGGATTCTGCCAGAAATTCTTCTGACATAGGTGCACCAAGGAGGGTCCAGTTGATTTGGTCCACAATTTTCATACCAGATGCAAAACTGTAAAATTTTCCTGGTATGTTATCTTTCACTTCATCCAAGAAACATAGTTCGCTTTTTTCGAAATTCAGTTTAAGACCAATTATTTTGGATGTTGAAATTATTTTCTTGAACTGTTCTAAAATTACATCAGATTTACCACCTATGGAGATGTCATCAAGGTACCAGGAGTTGAAATCAGCCTTGATTGATTGATTTTGTTAAATTATCAATGCATACACAGAATAGTGCTGGACTCGAAGGGTTTCCTTGCTGGACACTTCTTCCTGAAAAAATAATGTTATTTCCAAAATTCGAGAAGGTAGGTTTCTGATACGGTGGCTTATGAAAGGGTATAGATTCGGAATCTTGTCTTCTATTCCTTCTGAAAGGATATTTCTATGAATCATATTGAAAGCATTCTGGAAAACTATTTTCAGGAATACGGTGGAGGCAGGATCTGGATATTGATTTAGAAATCAATGAGCAGCGTGAGCAACGGCTTCACATCCTCCAGGGGTTCCAAAACCGAATTCAATAGTACGAAATAATTCACCTAAAGTTCATTTTATTTTCGAACAAGCTTGTTTTGCCACAAACCGTCTGAAAATCAAGCCGACGGTAATAGGTCTAATGCTACCATCTTTTTTTTCAAAAGCAACCAATGAGGCTCCGTATAGTATTGGAATCACATCCTGTATGACTTTTCCAGTGAGTGAGAAGTTGTAGAATGAAGTCAAAGAACGAAAAACATTTTCGGCTATGGATCAAGAACTTCGGAAACCAAATATTGAAGGTGGTATGGCCTCAACGAATCAATACCACCAGAAGGTCCAGTACGGAAAGATTTCCCTTCATTTAAAATTTCAATTTCATTGACTTGTAGTTAGGGAGGTGGCGAGCAAAATTTTGATATGATCAGCATACGTGGTAGACGTTATTAATAGCGAGAATTATACCTTGAGAAACATCAAGGACCGCGTCTGCCACCATGGTGGCGCTGCGTTGTCCATTGACAGCGTTTCAAAAATGTTAAAAAGAAAGGTGTTCTATATTATGCGCACATGTCTGCCCTGGGGCTGATGGGCACAATCATCTTGTAAACACAGAAAATCGAAGAGGCAGACATCCAGGGCTCTGACTGTTGTAGTATTTGACTTTTTTAAGTTATTTTTATGATTTTAAAAACTGTATATAAAGTGCAAACTTGGCAGACCTGAATTGTTCGATGGAAAACAATGAGAAGGACCGTGCAAAAATAGTCTGCCAGCATGTTGCCTCTGCGTTTTCTATTGACAGCGCTTCAATAATGTAAAACATCCAGGCCTGTGATATTCCAAATACAGACCATTTGAATTTTTTTTGCAACTCGATGCTCACGCCAAGTTACGAGTACAAAATTCTACGTCTACTGAATATTGTTGAAAATAATTAATATAACATGTAGGAATGTTTTCAAAATCAAATCAAAATCAAAACGTGTCGGAGTTCCTCACCGGGTTTTCACGCGATCACCGGCTGTGATTATAATCCCGCATTTTTTTGAAAAGGTAAAGAAAGACCTTTTAAACCATTATTACAGTGCGAGGAATTGCCAAGAGCTCTTATCACCATTGGGAATGTTGATATTGACGCTTGTGAGAGCGTTTTCGTCATATTGGAAGAAATCGTATGTCCTTTGTACAATATTAAAAAAACGAAGAAAGTTAACGAGGGCCGATACGATTTTTTCTCGAAAACATACGAAGTCTCAAACGCCGCTGCATCTTTCAAACTTTCACCCCACAATTTGGACGCTTTATATTTGCCCCATGTCGCACTGAATTAACGGAACACTTCCTGAGGACTTTGTATATAACAAAAATTTGGAAGAATGCCCACGAAAAAGATCCTGTTGGTGATTTGGACCCGAATGATTGTGGATGGGTACGAAAAGATGACGCGCTCAATTTCAAATGGTTCAAAGGAGAACAATTGCTCCGGTTCTATAGCGACGTCATATCCGAAGTTGAAGATCCCGAACATCAATCAGGTACACATTTTTTCGTTCAGATGTATAATGTGAATTTCGTGCCATAAAAATTTGAATACGTTGTGTATTTTTCAGACGAGGAAGGAGACATGGACGAAAACGCCGACATGAATGATCGGCAAGATTTCTCGGATGCCAGCGATGACAACGCTTCTTGAATATTCTAGATTTTTTTCCTTTTTAAAAAATTTTTTTTCTAATTGAAGTTCCAAACGCATTTTCTTTCTAATTTGCATTTAAAAAAAAAAACATAGATTTCAGCTCCAGAAGTTGAATCGTTACCGTAAGTTCAGCGAATATTATTAAACAAAATAATGATAGTAAAACTATGAAGAATCACAATAATCCAATACAATACCCGCTTTCCCTCGATTCCGTGAAATTCAAACAATTGTACAGCTGAAAATCAGTGAGCAAGTGTCTGCCAAATGTTTTTTCGTATCCTGGGAGTCATAATGAAACGAATGGGCGCAATGAGAACAGTGTGCAAATGACATAAGAGTTTTTTTTCTACATTTTTACAACTCCGTTCCGTGATAATGCAGAGCCCTGAATGTCTGCCTCTTCGATTTTCGTCGTTTTTAGGATGATTGTGACCATGAACTCCAGAGGCAGATGATTTAATACCCTCCCTTTTTTAAGCAACTTCAACCCGCTGTAACGCGGAAATGCAGCGAGATAGGACAATAATTGACTGGATCAAATCAATCCGTAGTGATCTTAACTGCAATCCACCTCGATGCGAAACTTGTACTTATCATATACCGAAATGCTCGGCACCTCCCTACTTATTGTAGTGGAACAAAGTTTTCACTCCTTGTATACTCAACTTCTGAATCAGTTGGATGTTTCAAACGTATCCCAGATAAGATATGACTGTCAGAACTTGCCATAGTGTCAGAAGACGTCAAGATTCGAACGGCAGATATGAGATCCCCATTAGAGACTCTATTGATTATACACTTAGCAAGGTTTGTGGTTGGTGGTAATGACTGAATATCTTTATATGTATTTTGTGGAATATTATTGTTTCTTATATTACTTTTTATGATCGACGTTAGAGTTTCTTTAAGATTTTTATTGGATGTTGGAAGATAGAGAGAATTATATACCAAAAAAAAAAGTTTTCCCAGGCTTCTAGGGAGTTAGAATCAACACAGTTGTCAATTGCTCTGCACAATGTTTCAGCAGCGCTCACTCTGGCTGATTTTGGAATCCTTCTTATAATATGGGAGTTCAACTTTTGGAACGACAAACGGGAATTTAGGCTGCCAGAGAAGATTCATTTTCAGAAAAAGAACCTTCATTCCAAGTAAAAGATCCATCACATATTTGCGAAGCCAAGCCTTCCATAAGAGCGGTGCATCCTTTTCGTATAAATATTCAAACCTGTTCCATTCTTGAATCTCCTTCCACATATTCCACAATGGAACGCCAGAGCTTCCGAATCAATTGCCGCCCTCACACATGACATTCGGATTTCAGAACTTCACTTTACTTATATTATTGTTCCTTCATCCATTTCCATTACATTTTGTGGAAAATACAATCATAAACACCAATAGAAAAACTATCGTATTAAAAACCAATTATAAAAATCGAATTAGGCGGATGATAAAATGATCTTGACATTAGTTAATTAGTGTTGCTAGTATTAAAATGTGAGTATTCGTGATAGGTACTTTTGTTGGTTGAAGTAATTAGCTTTCGAATAACTCTTCGGTTTTTTTTCGTTTCATACATATTCGTACATTTTGTCATTTATAGAAAAATGTCAAACATTTTTTTCAATACATAAGTGTAATATGTTCACACACAATGGCAATATATTCACTTACAATTAATTTAAAAAAATTAATAAGAATGTTGATATGACATTTTGAACCGTATTCGAAGAAAAGATTAAAGCTCCTAGTTTCATTCATTGAATTTTGCATCTACTCGATCAATTTAATGCCATAGAAATACACAAAATTCAAATGTAATGGATGTTAATGCATATTTTTGTTTTTATCAACACTTGTAACATTTTTGTATTATGTTAAACTTCAGTTAAATGCATCCTCCGCTGGCTCGTTCCCCCACTACCGCTACTCGACACATTTCGAACCTCTCAGGTGAAAATCCAAAATATATGAATTGTAGATATTGATCTCTTTTTCCAGATGCCGTTCACCTGATTCACATACGACAATTTCCCGTAAATCGGCTAATTTTGCAAGATAAGCCCTCAAATTATTTATAACGCGATTGTGCAAAAACTACAGATCGGATAGAAATTGCGCACAGTTGAACTACATGTAATTATCTATCATATCCTTCAACATTGTTGTACAGCTTAGAATTTTAAAAAAATAGGAATTTATTACAAATTGTCTATTTTTAGAGATTTCCTTGGATTTTCTCAGTGGAAAAAATAATTTGTAGGTTTTTCAATTCTCTACAAAAGTTCCATTGAGTGTGGAACGATACAATCAATATTTTTTAAAATATTTGTAAAAAAATAAAAAAAATATAATTTTCGACACTATTTCTTGTTAAAAAAATTGCACAAAGTGATTTTGCTGGGGCCGACACCGGGGTTTTCATCTACGAACTATCTTTTGAAAGGTAGTACAGGTTATTCGCGCCTTTATTCAAGTGTGAAAATAGCCTCTATTTTTTCTCTATTGGATGACCTACGTTGTGAAATGAATGGCCCAAAATATTCCAAAACAAAAATAATATTATCAAAAGATACACTTTTTTCGATGCCATTTCGGAAATTGCAACTGTTTTCTTTCTCAGATAGAAGTTAATTTCGGAACTCTGAGAAAAAAATTACTTCGAGTAGATTTCCTATCATTTTGACAATTCTTGAGTAATAATGTTGTTTCTGTCAAGAACGATAATCAACAATATCTTGAATAATACTTTATCATACAATGCACACTTCGATTATATTCATAACAGAATTTTGAAAATATCAGAATTTCTTTATATCTAGGAAAACTGGGATCATAGTTTATGAATCGATGGTTCAGCCACATTGTGAATGTGTTTCATATCTTTTCCATTTGATTGAATTACTTATTACAACTACAGAAACTTCATAACCATTGTATGATTATCATTCTAAAGAGCAGTAGATAGATCCCTATAAATAGTTGTTGAATGTTTGGAAATGAAAATCTCTTTCCCAACGTCTGTTTCATCCCGGCTCTTTTTAATTTCAAAGGTATATGGTTTTTCATCGTAATATTCAATAGCGTTATACCCAATATAATCACAATATCAGAAGAGAAGTGAACAACTGTATAAATCCTTTGTTTACGAAAATTTTGATAACTTCGAAAGATCACCAAATTAAATTGAGATTAGTTCATCTAGGAACAGTTTAGAAAGTATATTGATGATCCCATCTTGAATCTAATGTTATTAACTCTCACTTGTGATATAGGTCCACTTTTTGAGATTCCCTCCAACTGAAATTCCAAAAAGTCCTTAAATTTGAGTGTAGAGTACCCTCAGGAATATATTTTATATATACTTTTCTAATGTTCCATCAGTGGAGCTTTTCATCAAGATTTCCTATTCAGTCATTATAAATCTATCTACAAATGAGTCCATTCCACTGATCCCCGAGTCACGTTGAAAAAATTGCTGTTACCTATGCTTGGAAGGTTTATCATAAATCAGAAGTCAATCAATCATCGCAATAACCGTGTTTGTTCCATTTCAAATACTACACAATTCATTTTTCAGTATACATTGGAGGATATTCTCACTCCAATAGAAAACTGGATGATTTTATCATTGTGTGATACCTGAACAATAATATCAAGTTTTCCAGTCCTTGAAATTCGAGAAAAGAAAGCCTGGACCAAAAAATTTGCCCCCACATTTTCCCTCTGAAATGATAAATAGAATACTCAACAACTTGCTTATCGATTCCATGCAGGAAAATGTACAATCTTCTTCCGGATTGATACTTTCTCTGAAGAGCGTCGTTTTCCTGATAACCTGAATGAAAACGTGCTGAATGCCAGTTGATACCCCAGGCACTGCACGTCACACTGGCGGAAGGAAAGCCCACGAGGTAACGGTGTCCACAAAACAGAAGTCGGAAGACACGGTAAATATTTTGTGTTTTCGTTCAGCTATTGTTATTGTCGTTTGAAACGTTCGAGATGAAACATAAATTTCCATCGTAGTTTCATAAAATCACTGTTTGAGAGGAGACAAAGGTAGAAAATAGAATGGAACAATTCTGCGGAAGAGCATGCAGAAGAATTTTTTGTTGTTTCCGGGATCAGTACTGATTTCTAATTATTTGAATATCGATTTGAGAAGGATTATTATTAGGATACTTATGTGCAAGTGATGAAGGGAAATATGGCCAATAAATCATATTCGAAGAAAATTAAATCCTCTATCGAATTCTAAACGAGGTTATGCCTTTGGCTCTGCTCGCTTCTGTTATCCCATTTTCCCTGTACCCCATTTTTTCGTTATCCCGTTTTCCGTTATCCCGTTTTTCCTTCATCTCGTTTTCCCGCTATCCCGTAATCTTTTTTTCCTTTTTCCTGCTTTTCCGTTTGTTATCTCGTTTTCCCGAAAAAAATAGCCAATTCGGTCCAGCCGTTCTCAAGTTATGAGCTCACCAACAAAAACAGGAATAATTTTTTACTAGTTTCATTCAACTTGCTTTGTTCCTATGTCTTTCCGTCATTCTTTCCGGTTTAAAATTTGTAATCCATTTTTGGAGCACTTGCCGACATCCGATTGAGCTGAAATTTTGCAGGTATTTATAATTCCGGTTACAATGCATTATGAAATTTTTGTTGGATCAAGAAAATAAATGGCGGCTCCAAGATGACGGATGCGTTTTCAAAAATTGGTATGTGGGGATTTTCGGAAACGGAGATTCTGAATAATTTGTCAAAATTTAAAAATTCAAGATTGTGGACAAGTTTTGTGATTATGATCCGATTCGATTCAAAATTGGTATGTGGGGGTTTCATGTGTCGGAGATCATGAATTTTTTGTAAAATTTATAAATTCAAGATGGCGCGATGGCGGCTGCATAATGACGGAGGAGTTTTTATTCAAAATTTGTATGTGGGGGTTTTCGGATTCGGAGATTATGATTTTTTTGTTAAAATTTATGGAATCGAAATGGCGGCTCATGGAATTTTTGTTATAGAGAAAAACAAAATGGCGCTCCAATATGGCGGACGAAATTTAGGTTTATGGTCCGATCGTATTCAAAATTGGTATGTGGGGGTTTTTAGGGTCGAAAATTATGGATTTTTTTTCAAAATTCATAAAATCAAAATGGCAGCTCCAAGATGGCCGATTCTATTCAACATTGGTATGTGGGGGTTTTCGGGGTCGGAGATTATGATTTTTCATCAAAATTCACGAATTTGAGATGGCAGACGAGTTTTATAATTATGGCCCGATTTGATTCAAAATTGGTATGTCGGGATTTTTGGGAACGGAGATTATAAATTTAGTTGAAGATAATTGATTTTCAATTGAAATTCATAAATTGATGATGGCATCTCCAAGATAGCGAATGAGTTAATCTTCAGACGGCCTCCTCATTGAAGGACCAGATAGCTTAGAACTCACGGGCAAAAAGGCCTCATAATAATGATGCATTAACAAAGATGCATAAATTAAGGCGTACGTAAGAACTGGAAAGCACAAAATGAAATAAATAATAAAAAACCTTTTCGAAGACAAGCTTTCATTCGAATGCACTAAAAAGTGGAGAATTATTGCTTCGGATGTGTGACGTAGGTTATTCCGTGAGCTATAGATTCAAAAGCTTGTCGCTTCTGTATCTATAACTCACGGAATAACCTACGTCACACATCCAAAGTAATAATTTATCACTTTTTCATGAATTTGAATAAAAGGGTGTCTTCAAAAAGATTTTTTTATCCATTAATTTATTATTATATTTCATATGGGTATTCCTGAAAACTTTTCCAGGACAAAAAAAATCTAAAACTTGTTTCTCCTAAATCCTTTTCCGGAGTATAACGAACATTCGGTCCAGCCGTTGTTTATATAATATAAAAAAAAATTACTCTGACCGGATTCGTTTCTATGACCTTCTGCTTGTCAGGCGACAATATAACGGTTGAGCTATTTCCTCGTTTGGTAATGAATGACTCGATAGTCTTTTTTTTCGGCAAATTTTCCATATATCCAGATTTTTTCAATTTTTGGGCCACTGTCCTGATTTTTCTCTCGTATCAACCCTCCTTGGGCAATTACGAATATTTAAAAAAAATTGCCAAATCGGTCCAGCTGTTCTCACGTTTGGCGCTAACAAAGAATCAAGATTCATTTTCATTATATAGATATACGTTTCATATGTTCCATCAACGAAAAATTTTTCCATCAAGATTTCCCATTCAATGATTATATATCTATGTACAAAAAAGTATATTTCACTGATCCTCGAGTCATGTTAAAAAAATTGCTGATACCTATGCGTGGGAAGTCGATCATTTATCGCACTAACCGTGTTTGTTTCATTTCCTGTTCTAGTAAACATTGAAGGATATTTTCACTCTAATAGATAACTGAAAAACTATATTATTTTGTGATACCTGAACTTCCACTTCTCTTCATTTGTCCATTCCCTGGAACTCGAGAATAGAAACAATCGACCGAAAATTATCCCCCACTTCCCCCTCTGAAATGTTAAATATAAAACTCAACAATTTGCCTCCTGATACCCTAAATGGAAACGTGCTGTATGCCAATTGATACTCCAGGCACTGCATGTCACACTGGCGGAAGGAAAGCCCACGGGGTAACGGTGTCCAAAAAACAGAAGTCGGAAGACACGGGAAATATTTCGTGTTTTATTTCAGCTATTGTTATTGTTGTATGGAACGTTCGGAATGAAACATACATTTCCTTTGTAGTTTCATAAAATCACTGTTTGAGAGTAGACAAAGGGAGCAAATAAAATGAAAATTACATTAAACAATTCGGCGTAAGAGCATGCAGAAGAATTTTGAGTTGTTTTCGGGATCAGATCCAGGATATGAATATTATTAGAGTACTTATGTGCAAGTGATGAGAGAAAGAGAACCAATCATATTTGAAAAAATTCAAATCTTTATCGAATTCGGAACAGGGAATGTGAAGTATTGGAATGGAAATAGCAAGGTAATAGGACGAAATAATCAATGAAATAAACGATGGGAGGGGAGACAAAAAGAAAAAAAAGTAGTTGTCAAGGAAGAAATCAAACGAATGAAATGTAGCCGGAGATATCAAGCCTAAATATTTCCCAACACACATTCGGACAGCTCGCAGATATAACACCTATTCATATGCAGTTCAGCAAAACATAGGACCGTTTCCTTCGACTGCAATTGGGAAAATCCATATACTTAAGGGCATTTCAAAATTTTCCCGAGGTATGTATTAGACTGAAATATGACTGGCGTTTTAACAAATGACCCTATGTCGATTATATAAACTTCGATGAACAATTCATTTGATGGATGTGAATTCTCGAGACGAAAATGATTAAACCTCATCAATTGTGGAAATTATCACCTCAGACAGATATACTCTGAACTATCACTGGAACGCAACCTTCGTGCGGCATTGTACGCTTGAAAGTGAATCTGAACATGAAGCGATACATAAAATATTAATGTGAGAAGTGGGAAATGAAAATATGTGTAATGGCAAGAGAGTGAAATCATTAATGATTTTATGATTGATCAGGTAGCACCACCAGAATTAATTCCATGTACTCATTTTGCGGAGTTGCAGAAGTCACAATAACGCAGCCCTCCGGAAAAATATCTGAATCATATCACAGATAACTTTTTGGGAAAATATCAATTGTATCAATTCCTCACAATCAAGTCGATAGTTGCTTCAGGTGCAATAAGACTGGATCATTCTGCATATTCCAAAATGCGAAGTAATGAAAGTATTGAGCTGTCATTTCATTCCATTTGAATGGGTCAGCAAAACTAATTCAAAAGATGGGATGAAACTGAAAATGAGTACCTATGTATAAGTACCAAGACCAGAAGCAATGAGATATAATGGTAATATTGTTAAATCTAGAAAATAAGCATTGTGAATGATAACACATGCTATAGATCTAGAACCGATAAAATATAATAAAAAACTTTTTAAAGATAATATTTTATTGAAATGCACTGGAAAGTAAAAAATAAAAGTTTTCAGTTTGAATACAGAAGCGACAAGCTTTTGAATCTACAACTCACGGACTAACCTACGTCACACATCCAAATTAATTATTTTTGACTCTTCAGTGCATTTGAATGAAAGCTTGTCTTTAAAAAGTATTTTTATTAAATATTTTATTTTGTGTCATTTCAGTTCTTGAGTACCTACGTCTCAATCTATGCATTTTTGTCAAAGCATCATTATTATGAGGTCTTTTCTTCCTGTAAGTTCTGAGGTTTATAGTCCTTCAATGAGGAGACCGTCTAAAGATTAACACATCCGCCATCTTGCAGTTGCCATCGTCAATTTATGAATGAACTAAAATGAATAATCTTCGACTGAATTCATAATCTCCGACCCCAAAAACCCCGACATACAAATTTGGAATCGAATCGGGCCATAATTACAAAACTCATCCACCATTTTGAATTTGTGAAATTTAATAGAAAATTCATAATCTCCGACCCCGAAATACGACCCCCACATACCAATTTTGAATGGAATCGGATTATAAACCTAAATCTCGTCCGCCATATTGAAGCACCATTTTGTTTTTTCTCTAACAAAAATTCCATGAGCTCCATTTCAATTCCATGAATTTCGACACTAAATTCACAATCTTCGTCCCCGAAAAACCCTACATACCAATTTTGAAAACCTCCACAGACCGATTTTGAATCGAATCGGACCATAATCATGAAAGACGTTTGCCATCTTGGAGCCGCCATCTTGAATTAATGAATTCTGACAAAAAACTCACAATCTTCGTCCCAAAAACTCCCACATACCAATTTTGAATCGAATTGGACCATAAATCACAAAACTTGTCCGCCATCTTGGAGCCGCCATCTCAAATTCATGAATTTTGATGAAAAATTCATGATTTTCAAACCGGAAAACCCCCACAGCCCAATTTTGAATCAAATCGGACCATAATCATAAAACTCGTCCGCCATCTTGGAGCCGACATTTCAAATTAATGAATTTTGACAAAAAATTCATAATCTCCAATATTTTCTAGTAATGATTTGAAGGATGCACCTCTGGCATTCCAAAAGCCATAAAAAAATATGTGATGTTTGTTTTATTTCAAATAAAATTATATATTATCGTCACTATTTGAAAGTCCATATTTCTTTTACTAATAAAGTATGAGACATCCTCATAAGACAGTGTTGGTATTTTCTTATCTGACAGAGAAACCACACGTCAAACAGTAAACATATTATCACCCCAGTCGGCGTTCATGTCTACTCAGTCAGAAAAACAAGAGGCAATCTGAATAGTAGTTCCAATATCAACGATGGCTTTGTTCCGGCTAGGTATAGAACTACCCTCCACACCGGAACAAAAGAAACTCCCAACTCATCAAAATGTAAATGGCTCAATGTGGTTATCCGACTAAACGGGTCGCTGATGATTTCAAAAGCCGATGACTTCGTGATAAATTTCGGGCGAAAATAGAATCAGTTGAGGATGTTCCCTCCACACCACTGCGCTATCTATGGTTATTGACGAAACGGGAGGCAAGTTATGCGAAAATTATACAGAGGCTTGCTGCTCATTATAACAGAATTCAGAGTTTGACATAGTTTTCATAGAACTAGATAGCTTTCATATGGGATAAGTTTCGTGAAGACGTTAGAATGATGTGAGAAACTCTGAAATGAGAATAAATATCATTCCTTATGATTCTCTCAGTGGAAAATTTCACAACTAATTTCCTTTTAGATTTCCATGTTTATTATAAAAAATTGCACCACAAGTTACCCCTTTACCGAATTATCATCATCAGTAGGTACACTACACTAAATGAATTTCTACATATTATTGCAATATATACCTAGTATTTCTGATTGGATATTTTATACTAATTACCAGTTCTCAAATCACTAACGTGATCTTGATAAATATAGGGGTATTGAATTAAACAAGCTGGAAGACATCGGCTCTTTTTTATCAGTAGGTACATCTTTATTTTGGTTTTTGTGGATAACTATACTTCAGGCAATCTAATTTTCTAATATTGTCGACCAGTTGGTCATTTTCAAATCAAATATCAATTTTGTGACCAGTTTCGATCCTAGGGTACTTGACTTATTCTTCCTGAGTAAGTAGCATAGGCCATAAATTCAACGTTTCGTCTGACCGTAAAATACTTTGTCACAATTGTGACAGGTAATTCAATAAATTTACGACTTTCCAGCATGTCAGTTTTGTCCATTTATTCAAAACTAGCCATTTTGTGTTGAATTTGGTATTCTGAATCGGCTGAGATGTACCTGTTCATGTTGGGCCTTCTGCAGATATTTTTTCCCAAACAGTCCTTATTTCTGATAACCAGAAACCTGGAAATAACTTTTGGAGTTGAACAGAACGAAACAAAAACAGTCAAATAATTTTTGAAATTGACATCCTTTAGCATGTATCAAAACTATTTCATATTCCAAGATGAATTCTACCAACACAAGGAAGGCACCGACATAGGAAATTGTCTATCACCATTCATAGCGAACCTTTGTATCAGTAAATTTGAAACGAATCTGGAAACTTCTAAGTCACCATATTCCTGAAATTTGTCTCCCGTATGTGAATGATGTGTTTTGTATTCTCGACATGAAAAGACAGAACATATCTTCCTAACATCCATGATCTCAGTGTTCGAACAAATTAACTTCACGGTAGAAAGGGGAGTTGAGAGACGATTACCTTTCTTCGACACTCTGGACATCAGAAATAAAGAGCGTTTGGGAAAAGACACCTACAGAAAGCACACCAACACGAACAAGTTTATTTCAGCCTATTCGAAACACCAAATTCGACATAAAATGGTTAGTTATAATTTTCTAATACACAGAGCCGCGATCTTTCCATCGAGTGCTCAACTACTTCAGAATGAAATACAAAATATCAAGGAAATAGCAACAATCGATAGATATACACCACACATTATTGATAATTTTTCGAGGAAGAATCGTTTCATACCTTTGGTGAATGAAACAACGACTCTGAGGAAAACGAACGAATCCTCTTCAATCCAGAACTCGCAAGAGGTCCCCACACTATACTCCAGGATGTTAATCTGCGAGCAGTTTATAGCAATAGGAATAACTTGCAAATATTATTATGGAACCCGAAGGATTTTTTGAAGAACCCCAAAATCTTCATGAAATGATATGTTAATAATGATAGGAGTGAGTAGGAAATTGGAGCCTGTTCTGGATCTCCCGCTTCCATGAAGGTCACAGTTTGACTTTGAACGGCTGAAGCAAGTTTATTAGGTATCAGTGTGTTACCTTGATGCTGATCGATTTGTTTTATATCAAGATGTTATTGTAAGGATTTGACTATGAGAAAGGGCAGTCTCTACATAATAAAATTGACGAACTTTATTTATTTTTGAATTACATCAAATTCCCCACAATAGTCTTGCTTACTGAACATTGGTGCAATAAGAAGGAACCAATTAGCATTCCTGGCTGCACTGAAATCTCAAGATACCCCAGAAACTGTTCCAATTATGGCGGAACTGTAATACTTATTAGAAACTCAGGACTCACTGATTTGACCTTTATCCAAGTTGCCAAGTTCCAAGGTCTGCCCGAAGACAAAGCATTTGAGTTTTCTGTATGCTACTGCAAAAAACTCAATTTATATATATTATATGTCTACCGTTCACCCCTCCTGCTGATGTGAATATTTCTTTCAATAATCTCAACTCTCTGTTATCTGAATTATCTGTTAACTCATCTTTGATATTGACTGGTGATTTCAACATAAATTTCAACAATGATGAATCAACAGATACTGAATCACTCAAGAACTTACTTTTAACCTTTGACTTATGCACGTTGATTCAGATACCCGTCTTCCTCAATCCTCCTCTACTTGTATTGATTATGTCTGTAGCAATTATGATATGCAGAACGTATCATGTTCAGTGATACCGTCAGGATTATCTGATCATGAGGCAGTAACCTGTTATGTGCTCCTTGACTCTTTGAACACAAAACGGAAATGTGAACGCGGAAGACTTTACAGTAGAGCAAATTTCAATAGGTTTCATCAGAGCTGCCTCAAGTTCGAGTGGGAGGGTGTTTTGTTGCGAAATGACCCCTTTCTCACTTCTCACACTGCGCTACTGAATATAATCGACAAATCATTTCCCATACAAAAAATTTAAATAAAACAAAAAAAAACTTTGGGTTACATTAGGATTGAAAATTTCTTCAAAAAACTTACGTTCATTGCATACCATACGGAAATTCACCGATATCCAAAGCTTCCATGTCTACTTTAACACCCACCGCAGAATCTATAGATCCACCATCAAGAAAGCAAAGGAAATCCACTATTCCACAAAAATTTATAAATCAAGAAATAAAATGAAAAAAACTTGGTCTATTATTACTGATATTACGGGAAAAATCAAGAAGAAAAATGTTGTGACAACTCTCAATCCTGATAAAATCAATGATTATTATTGCTCTATTGCACAAAAACTGAGTGAGAAAATAACTATTCCATACGATCCCATGATGAATCTAGAAGGTATCAATATTGACAAAAACCTAAGTCTATATGATACAAACATCGACGAATTAGGCGAAATTTTGAGGTTTATAAAAAACAAAAA
This sequence comes from Gonioctena quinquepunctata, assembly GCA_018342105.1. NCBI lineage: Eukaryota > Metazoa > Arthropoda > Insecta > Coleoptera > Chrysomelidae > Gonioctena > Gonioctena quinquepunctata. The sequence continues at coordinate 35,664 of JAFIRS010005238.1, forward strand.
CGCAAGTGGTTATGATGGAATCTCGATTAAAATCATCCAAAATATTTCTCTCAATGCTCTCAATACACTTGTATTATTGGGATCTAAAATCGCCATAACTCATTTCATGAAGGACTTTTTCTTGACTTCCTGAAAACTTCAGTTGTCATCCCACTATACAAAGGTGGAGACTCAGATGATCCCTCAAATCTTCGCCCGATCGCCCTCATACCAACTTTGGCCAAACTCATCAAAAAACTGGTGAAAATACGTTTAACCGCTTTCTTGAAACGCCACTTCATTTTAAGTGAAAATCAGTTTGGGTTTCAAAATAATAAAAACACGCATGATGCTATTTTTTCATTCCTATATGGCACTTGCTCAAAGCTGAATGCCGGTTATGTAGCTGCTGCAGTCTTTCGCGATCTGTCAAAGGCGTTTGACTGTGTCGACCATAAAATCTTACTGATAAAACTCCACCAGTATGGTTGCAGAGGAACCACGTATAAATGGTTTGAATCATACCTTTCAGGTAGGAATCAAATGGTGAGAACAACAGACCTTTCTGAAAGAATGGCAATTAAGTACGGAGTGCCTCAAGGATCAGTTCTCGGTCCCATTCTGTTCTTGTTGTACATAAATGACCTGACCAATTTGAACATATCTGGAAAATTCACCCTATTGGCTGATGAAATCACGATATTATGGAACAGCAAGAATTCTAACACCTTACCTGACTTAATATTTACTGGTATGAAAAAAATTTAGGAATGGTGTGATGCGAATTTGTTATCCTTCAATACAACCAACACAAACATCATTTTATTCAGATGCTCTCTTGACGACCTCACATTTAGTAATAACATATTTATCGAGAACAAGCCTCTAACTAAATTCCTAGGAATCCATATTGATAATAAGCTCAAATTCGATGGACATATCAAGCATCTCAAAAGCAAGATTTCTGCTGGATGCTATGCACTGAGAGTAACTTCGTCGAATTTGGGATCTAAAATCGCCAAAACTGTATATTACGCCCTGATAGAGTCCCATTCGCTTTATGGAATACCTTTTTGAGGAGTTAGCAACTCATCGGCACTTCAATCAGTCTTGGTACTGCAGAAACGTGCTTCAAGGTACTTGCGTAAACTGAAACCCCGTGATTCTTGCAGAAACATATTTGTTGAATGGAAAATACTAACAGTATCTGCGTTATTCATTCTAGAATCAGTTTGTCTCATATACAAGAATGTGTCTATGTTCGAGGCTTCAGGTAGTCATTACAGCACCCGTTCTCACATGATGAAATTGCCAATTCCCTCATCAAATATGATCAGAGATTCGATTTACTACAACGGTGTTAAGATGTACAATCACCTCTCCTCAGATATGGAATTATTGAAAAGTTTCAGGCAAATAGACCCTATTACAACTCGCAGGAGTTTTACAATGATAAATTTGATTAACAGGGTGCATATTTGAATACATGTAAGTTTTTAAGTTGACGTCACTAAGTTGCGGATGTGTTTGTGTCTATATGTATAATTGATTATGTACTTTAAAGTCATATATATATATATATATATATATATATATATATATATATATATATATATATATATATATATAATATATATATATATATATATATTATTTGACGAGGGGGACAACATTTAATCCAATCAAAAGTATGTGAATCAAATGAATAATAATTCTTGTGGTGGATGTATACAATAGTTCCAACGAATATGAGAATCAGAACTCTAGTAAAATTCAACTCAATTGAATGAAGTCTACCTCGTCAAAATGATTTCATCTGAATCAGGACACAGTAAAGTATAATGATGAAATCGCTATAAATATATCTCTGGAATGGAATATCCATGGAATCTCTTAACAATCCCATATTTTTTTGTTTCAGTTTCCAATTTGTGGAAATATGGATGCAATACTCCATACAGTCTTGGAGAGAAGCCACAAACATAAATACAGCCAACGAGATTCCATGGATTAGTTGTTGTACGAGTTATTTGATTCACCATATATGTGGAAATATACAAGTTTATCGAAACATATTTCGGATAATATTTCGGGAAGATATATAAAATTCTAGGAAAAATATGCTACAAAAGTGTAAAAAACTCAAAAGTGAAGCCCGAAATAATTTGACACAAAATGTGTGAGTCTCTTTAGTATTACATGGAGTATCTGTGTGTGGAAATAATTCAGGCAAGAGTATTTTGAGATACTATCACGTTAGAACCATAGCGGAATCAGAATCCCAAACACTTTGCTTTCTTTTCGGTGCTCAGAAATATTTCTGACTCACTATCCATAAAACTCATATTTGCCTCTATGCTGTAGAATACCGTTTTGCTGTATGAGGTGAGTATGTAGCAAAACGCATAGTATCTATATTGAAGGTAAATATTCATTTTTCCAAAGGAAATAAGGAAAATAATTATCGAAGAGTTCGATAAGGTCCACTGGTAGAAAGAAGTGAATTAGTTATTTCAAAGTCATGAAATGCCATTCAAGGTAATCAAATGATGGTTTACGAAAGATTTCCCTGAGAGAATAGTTAGGTATCAGAAAGTATTGTTATGAGTTTTTTTTTCATCTTCCCGCCCGTAAGCATTGAAATATTGTATTGTTTGACAAATGAAGATACTCTGACGCTAGGGCAATAAATTGTCAATTATTTTGTAGTAGATAGTTATTATGTATAATGACTGAACTATTCACCGAGAACCATCCTGCTTGAACTTTTACGAGTATTTTGAAACTAGGAATACCTGACACATGTCTGCAGCTATGGGTGAGTTTATTGAAAAGACTAAAAACGATAGTGATCAGGCGTTTGGTCGTGTTAGGAATCTCTTGGCAGTCGGACCTCTCCCTCAAGGCATAATGTTCTAGTGGCAGACAGGTTTTGTCGAACTGAATTTTATGTAATTTATCTCTCAATCGACTGTAATATTAGTACAGTTCGAAATAAGTTCAATTTCATTACAATTTGAATGCTAAGACTTCTCAGATGGATATCCTGCCTTCTTTAATTTTATTAGTTAGTTTATCGACCTTAAACCCACAGAATATTTCATTGTGCTGAGCTAGTGAAGTTAATATATATATATATATATATATATGGAAGGAATTTAATGGACATAGCCCTCAGCGAAAAGTGTTAACCGTAGACACGTGTTTCGGGCTCTCGGCCCTCATCAGTACGGTGGAGAAGTGCAAGGATGAACAACACTTGGTAGAAAACGACAAATCAACGGAGTCAACAAACAGAAGCCAGCCGCTCATTTGTGATTTCGGTCAGCAGACCCTGAATTCCAGGGCAACAACCAACGTCACCACGGAGGCAGCTATAGCTACCTGTGTGACATCCGAGTCCAGGAATATAAATATGAAAGGGAGTAATATCGAGGGGACTGTTAAAAACAAAATGGAAGGAATTTAATGGACATAGCCCTCAGCGAAAAGTGTTAACCGTAGACACGTGTTTCGGGCTCTCGGCCCTCATCAGTACGGTGGAGAAGTGCAAGGATGAACAACACTGGTAGAAAACGACAAATCAACGGAGTCAACAAACAGAAGCCAGCCGCTCATTTGTGATTTCGGTCAGCAGACCCTGAATTCCAGGGCAACAACCAACGTTGATTTGTCGTTTTCTACCAAGTGTTGTTCATCCTTGCACTTCTCCACCGTACTGATGAGGGCCGAGAGCCCGAAACACGTGTCTACGGTTAACACTTTTCGCTGAGGGCTATGTCCATTAAATTCCTTCCATTTTGTTTTTAACAGTCCCCGATATTACTCCCTTTCATATTTATATTCTGAATCGGATTCACATATAGTATAGTCTCCTGTAGTTGTTGTTGCCCTGAATTCAGGGTCTGCTGACCGAAATCAAAATGAGGCTGGCTTCTGTTTGTTGACTCCGTTGATTTGTCGTTTTCTACCAAGTGTTGTTCATCCTTGCACTTCTCCACCGTACTGATGAGGGCCGAGAGCCCGAAACACGTGTCTACGGTTAACACTTTTCGCTGAGGGCTATGTCCATTAAATTCCTTCCATTTTGTTTTTAACAGTCCCCTCGATATTACTCCCTTTCATATATATATATATATATATACATATATATATATATAAAAAACTCAAACATGTATTTTTATGAATGAATGGGAGATAAAATCAAAAAGAATCATGAATATAACAAATTACATATTTTAAAAGAGTTCATTAGTCTTTCAGTATTTGAGATCCGAAAAGTATAGAATCAGTGGAGTACGACTAGTATCCAGATTTCTGCCAGTCACGAGATGATCCAGAGACTTCAGATTTCAGAAGTCCACGAGAGTTGTGTGATTTATAAAGTTGAATTTGACTTAGCTACCACTCCGCGATGGAAAAGTTGATTTCATGAACTATACAGGGTGTGCCAAAATTCAGTATCATGATTTTAAGGGCATTTTTTTCAGGTCCAAATAAGACTTTTTTTCATGAACATGTGTCCGAAAATACTTTGTTACCGATCTACAGAGCGTTAAAGTTTCCATTTTTTTTTCATAGATATTTTAGTTTCAGTTTCAGTAGAAAATGGATCATTATTAAAATTGTATAGTATACAAAAAATACCGCGATTGTTCTAAAGATTCAACAGTTCCGAAGATATGGGCTGAATTGAGTCCGATATTTCACAGGATGTAATATTGGTTATATTGCAGAAGCCATTAGAATTATGTAATGAAGAATCGCTTTGGATGGAAATAGTGATATGGATACACATAGACATATATATATATATATATATATATATATATATATATATATATATATATATATATATATATATATATATATATATATGTATATATAAAACGGAAGAAATTTAACGGACATAGCCCTCAGTGAGAAGTGTTAACCGTAGACACGTGTTTCGGGCTCTCGGCCCTTATCAGTACGGTGAAGAAGTGCAAGGATGAACAACACTTGGAAGAAAACGACAAATCAACGGAGTCAACAAACAGAAGCCAGCCGCACATTTGTGGTTTCGGTTAGCAGACCCTGCATTCCAGGGCAACAACCAACGTCACCACGGAGGCAGCTATAGCTACCTGTGTGACATCCGAGTCCAGGATTAGAGATATGAATGGAAAGAATATCGAGGGGATTGGTAAACAAAACGGAAAAAATTTAACGGACATAGCCCTCAGTGAGAAGTGTTAACCGTAGACACGTGTTTCGGGCTCTCGGCCCTCATCAGTACGGTGAAGAAGTGCAAGGATTAACAACACTTGGAAGAAAACGACAAATCTATAATCCTGGACTCGGGTGTGACGCAGGTAGCTATAGCTGCCTCCGTGGTGACATTGGTTGTTGCCCTGGAATGCAGGGTCTGCTAACCGAAACCACAAATGTGCGGCTGGCTTCTGTTTGTTGACTCCGTTGATTTGTCGTTTTCTTCCAAGTGTTGTTCATCCTTGCACTTCTTCACCGTACTGATGAGGGCCGAAAGCCCGAAACACTTGTCTACAGTTTCCATAAAAGGTGCTGAAAATGCCCTCCTCCTTCTGCGACACAACCTTCCACTCTTCTCACAAACTGCCTTCGCGTTTTGAAATTCCAGGAGTGTTTTTTACAGTGTGGAAGGCATCCATAATTCGTTCAGTGAAAACTTTCATGGAAGGCACTGGTTCTGCACCATAAACTAGGCCCTTCACATGTCCCCACAAAAAAGAGTCCAGTGGGTTGCAATCTCGGGACCGTGGGGGCCGAGCAATTGGACCTGCTCTGCCAATCCATCGATTGGAAAACAATAATCACAGACGATGACTCGAAAATGAGGGGGGGCCCCATTGTGCATAAACCACAGTTGTTGACGAACTTGTCAAGGCACGTGCTCCACTAATGCAGGTAATTCGTTCTGTGGCAAGTTTAAATATGTGGCACCATTTAAAATTCGCGGTAAAATGAAAGGACCAATTGAAGTACCTCCTACGCTGAACTGTTCCTGGTGTCGATATTGTCTGATCATGTGTGGATTTTCTAGTGCTCAAATATGAACGTTGTGGTGATTCACTACTCCGTCGCGTGTAAAGTGAGCTTCGTCAGTAAAAAGGATACGAGATAAAAATGCAGGATCCCCAGTACAGTTGCGCAATATCCATCGGGAGAATTGCAAGCGCCGTGGAAAATCTCGCGGAAGTAAACCTTGGACGCGATGATATGGGTATAGCATGTTTTCGTGTGGAACTCTCCAGGCAGTTGAATGGAAAACATTCAAATCCCGTGCTATTTGGAGTACTCATTCCAGGATATTCATCGATAACATTTGAAATATCTTCATCTCATACTGGGTTGCGTGCTTGTCACGGTCTGCTAGCATCGTGCTTTGGAGTCTGGAATCTGCCGCATTCTGGATGATGTGAGCCCCGAAACTCAACCTATATTTCGAATTTGATCCTAATATCGCAAAAACTGAAATATCTATGAAAAAAAAAATGGAAACTTTAACGCTCTGTAGATCGGTAACAAAGTATTTTCGGACACATGTTCATGAAAAAAAGTCTTATTTGGACCTGAGAAAAATGCCCTTGAAATCATGATACTGAATTTTGGCACACCCTGTATAGTTCATGAAATCAACTTTTCCATCGCCGAGTGGTAGCTAAGTCAAATTCAACTTTATTAATCACACAACTCTCGTGGACTTCTGAAATCTGAAGTCTCTGGATCATCTCGTGACTGGAAGAAAACTGGATACTAGTCGTACTCCACTGATTCTATACTTTCCGGATCTCAATTACTGAAAGACTAATTAACTCTTTTAAAATATGTAATTTGTTATATTCATGATTCTTTTTGTTTTTCTTCCATTCATTCATAAAAATACATTTTGAGTTTTTTATATAAATATATATATATTATATATATATATATATATATATATATATATATATATATATATATATATATATAATATATATATATATATACAATATATATATACTTCCGATAGATGACAGAGAGACAAGAATTCTATAGAATGTTCGTCAGAATTTTCGGTGAAAATACCTTTAGATTTTATGTTGTTTTGTGATGTATTATTGACAATAGCAGTTTAAGCTTGGTGGTGCTACATCCCCGAAGTCGTGATCAAATATTTTTTCATTTATGATTATTACTTTATTTTCATGAATCAGTGTTAACTGTTTTTCATTCAGATTCAATGTTGCTTTATATAATCTCATAAAATCAATTCCATATAAAATTGGGTAAGATATGTTCGGAATAATGAAAAATTCCTGACAAAACTTAGTATTTTCAGAAAAAAAATAAGTGAAACTTCTTTATATTTGGTCTTAAATGCCCCCATATCTCGAGTTCCCCAACATGGAAAATGGGGGATATTTTTTTTTCTGGAAATTGTTCCCACGCTACCACTGAAATTGCCCAAATATTACTGCCCGTATCTATCATGGCGTGAAATTCCATGAAATCACACGAAAATAACTGGCGCACGGATGTCGACCGGGGAGTGATCTAAATCACATTCTTCCAGCAATTCCGAGCGGGGAAAATTATTCATATTTGTGGCTCTACTGAAGATTGCTTCCACGCTCGAGCCTGCGCATGGGAAACCTCCTCGTTTTCCGTGGGCAGTACTTCGGGGGAGGAAAATTTCAAAGTTGGATATTCATTTTTTGAAAATCTCTTCTAAATTCTCTTGGGTTACCATTCCTAAAATTCGGTTTTTGAATAATTGATTCCATTTTACCTCAGCCCAGGGGAAAGGGGTTTTTCGAAAATATTATTGGTTGATGGTTCCTATTGAAATGGTAATCAGCCTGTCTGAGTCGATCTCACGCTGTTCGGAGAGAATTTGTACCCACCAACACTGCTGAAATGTTTGGAGGGAAATGTCGCGCAATTGCAGCTATCAGCTGCTCCGGGATGTACGGGGGTTGCAAATATTTTGCCATAATCACGTACCTGTTGAAATAGTCAACAAACGATCCTTCTCCGCCCCTGTACCACCCCGATTCTAATTCAAATTTGACTTTCAGCTGCCCATTTGCCCCCCAAAATTGTTCTAGGAGAGCAACCCGGAATTCAGCGAAATTTTAAAAAGTGTGAATGTAAGCTTGAAACCAGAAATAAGCCGAATTTTGGAATAACTGTCTCACCATCAATGAAAACTTGTTAATATCTAGGTTATATACATCAACAAAAGTTTCTATGTAATTGAAAAAATCGAGAGGATGCAGTGAGCCCTCGTTATTATAGGTAGGTGGAGATTCATATGATTCCAAATCCTTAGCACTACACAGCTTATTATTTACAGAAATATTTTCCATTACCGGAGGTACAGTTCCCCCATGAGGATTACTCATATGTAACGAACCCAAGTAATTTTTTCCGAAGTAGGAGTGTGCTCCCTGACTATGGCTAACTTGAATATACGGTAAAAATAAGTTTTCGTTCTGCTGGGTGCCAGCATATGGTAAACTTCGTGGATTCGGCGCGACAAATGTTCTCACATTACTACCTAAACCAATATTGTTCATATTGTTCATATTCGGTATTCCGGTATTCCGAATACAACCTTCATTCTTGCAATAACAGTGTTGATAAATATTCCATGATAATGAATATTTTGAAAATGGAAAGTTTGGTTCGAACCACGCCTAGATATTTGAGTCTTTACGATTCCACTTGCACTTTGGAGCCAATCTGCTTACTCGTTGGATGTAGTCACTCAGGAAAGAACACGGTTTCACACTGATGTGTCAATCTGACTCACTTCTCGAGTGTCTGGCTGCCTGAGAACTAGACACAAAATATCTGTCGAGCACATCAAAACCAATTCTTGAGAACCTCTGATCTTGCGTATTCCCCTGCATTCAAGTCCATTCCACATTTCTGCTCCATTGATTTCACCTAGGTGAAATATGTGCAATCATCCTCGGATCCTAATTTCTTTCGATGAACTAAGCACATTGAGACCTTAGAGAAAACTTGTATCGAGATTGAGACATCGCCATACCTGAATGACCACACCTGAGGAGGAATATAAATATATATATATATATATATATATATATATATATATATATATATATATATATATATATATATATATATATATATATATATATATATATATATATATATATATATATATATATATATATATATATATATATATATATATATATATATATATATATATATATGGATAGAATAGTGATATGGATACACATAGACAAATAATATATATATATATATATATATATATATTATTTGTCTATGTGTATCCATATCACTATTTCCATCCAAACGATCCCGTTCATTGCCTTTTTTCGCCAATAGATGAAATAGGAAATTCCCTTCACTATTAATGTCATCCATTGACTAAAAACTCAGTACCAAATCTTTTAAAAAGTTAGGTATTTTTTTAACTCAACAACAATTTAATTTTACGAAAGCGATTCTTCATTACATAATTCTAATGGCTTCTGCAATATAATCAATATTACATCCTGTGAAATATCGGACTCAATTCAGCCCATATCTTCGGAACTGTTGAATCTTTAGAACAATCGCGGTATTTTTTGTATACTATACAATTTTAATAACGATCCATTTTCTTCCCGAAAAATCGTCAGGAAATGAATGGCCGTGAATCTTATTTCATTTCTTTGAATACCTATGAATTTCTCATGACTCCTCAATATAGAACCTAGAATGCACATATCTTTTCCTTCTTAAATTCTGATTGGAGACGGCTCTTTTCGATTTTTTCATGCATTTGTGAATTGTATAAACTATCTGATGGACGAATGAAGTCTTCCATCATAATACAAAAAAATGGTATGAACAACGACTCTCGACATCCAAATATGAAACCCTCCTTGAATCAGAAGGTTTTACGAATATTGCAACTCAAATCTGTAGAGCTTTTCGAGTAGAGTAATCCCGAATATTTCATTTCATCACTGAAGCGTCTGACCATCCATGCAAGCTACGTGACACTGGTTCATGAAAACAGGTATAAATTCATAATTGCTCGTTTGCCATGACACTTGACATTATAATGCGTAGGAGCCAGTGGACGGTAACGGATTGGGATTATTTACAATAATTAATTGATAGCTACCCATAATTAATTGATAGCTCCCCATATTGAATCGGATCAATAATTCGAATCAAGGATGGTCGTGGCAATAAATAATTTTTCATGCAGAAATTGTATTTTGCCAACAACATTCTTGCTTATAATCTGATGCATTGACTTGTTTACATGAGGCATAATTCCGAAGAATGTTGCATTGCCTCATTGATAATTAATTTCTGTGATTTGGCCGATATTATAAATTGCATGATTTCTCGATCAGGACATAACTCCCCAAGACCGAACGGCATAATCCACAGCACAGTGAGGGCAATATCAATATGCATTCAAGACGGGAAAAGAATGTTGAGCCTCGATTGATTTTATGACTTTAATAATTTGAAACTAACTCTATTGTGATGATTTCATTGAAAATATTTGTAAATTTGAGATTGGTAGGGCAAAGTAGACTTATAATGAAAGCTGGGGCATTCCTTTATCCTAATGCGCAATAAAGATATTTATAAACTTTAATGAATACAAAGTGACATTCGATCAGAGTTTATGGAACATGCATGTAGGTTCACTTCACCGTAGGAATATTGGTTTTGTCGTTTTGTTACAGACCCAATGTGAAAGAAGTTATGGAGCAGATGATGGGTGGGCATGCTTGAAATATTTTGAATTAGCACTTTGTGACAGTATGTGATTGGCAATTTTTATCACGTCAGTCCAATGAGAAAAATCATATGGGGATAAGTAATACTGTCTGGATCCGTTTTTCCGATTCCGCCACTGCGGCGCTGCACGTTGAACTCCTTCCCCATGCTCCAAGTCCATACGGTAGAATCATTGAAGCCGTACAAAAATATATCAAGCGGTTATTTTTCAATGAAACATTTGTCAAATACTTGAAATACCAGTGTTTATTGTTTTCGAAATACGATTCCTTAAATGGTATTTCAAAGAAAACATGTTCTGCTACTATAAAGTTTCGAATATTCTATAGTTCATTGCATCTCCTGGAACGTTCATCGGATATTAATCATGAGTTTTTTAATGAACAAATAGTGTTGCCATGACGACTTTGAGTCTCCTGAAGTGGCATTTGCAGACTCTTTTCAGCATCCAGAGAAGGAATTATATGGAGCGTGTACAGGAAAATTATAGCAGTTGGGAATATTCATGGAGTAGCGAACTCCAAGCTGATCCCAAATAGGTTTCTATCGAGGAATTCCAACATAAATACATAAAAACTAAGGCGATACTCTCTATAATCATTAATTTCAAGCATATAGAGTCCTCAATACAAAACTTATATGAACCGCCTGGAAAACATTCAGAACAAATTTGTCAAATATATTTGTTTCAAACAAAATTTCAATTACAACTGCGACATTGAAAATGCGCGAAAACATTTCAATATTATATCACTATCGAGTAGAAGAGTGATCTCTGATATTTTATTTTTACACAAAATTATCTCAAATTTCGTAGATAATGCTAATATACTGAATCAAATTCAAATCAACGTTCCCATTCGGCCACTTAGAACTAGCCACTTGTTCCGCATTCCATTTCGGAGAACTGATTCGTCTCAAAACTCTCCTTTATGTAGAATTGTTCGAAATGCTTACAGGTACACTGATCGAATCGATATTTTCTCCAAATCCCACCAAAAATTAAAGACCACTTTGAAAAGACTCCTGTATCAAATAATTTCTGCTTGAATTAGTAAAAGCAAACAACTAACAAACAACCACTTTATCTTTGTTACTTTGTCTCAATTGCTGTCTGAAATTAGTATTAGTATTAGTATATGAGTTTAAGTATAAGTAAAATTAAATGTAATAATGTAGGTACTTGAGTGGACTTTTGTCTGTCTGTATCTTTCATGACCATTAAATAAATAAATAAATCTCTCGAACCAGTTTTGCGTTTGATAATATTCGCAGTTTGAAATATTGAAGATGAAGTTGAATGCCTCTACAATAGGGCTAAGATGATATGCAATTCAACAGAAAACTTTGAAGATAAACAAAAAATAGTGCGGTCGGGGCATCCCCGTCAGGAACGATGTTCCTCACGCTTTTTCTTCTACTCCGAATGTAATACGATATGGAGATTATTCATCACGTTAAAAGCATCTGCTTGTGCAAATATTTCACCATGTTGAAAAAACTTAAAGAATATGAGCCGTCTAACTGCAAACCCCGCCAAGTGCACAAAAAATAAAAATTGAGATGGCGCTGTCATTCGATAAAGAATATTAATATCTTCATTCTGATAAAATATTATTGCTCAAAACCCGCCAGTTGAAGTATTATCGCGCATCTACAAATCAGTTTACTTTCAATCCATCGCCAACTGCGGACTTGTTTATGTGCAAAAACCTCCAAGAGCGTATGACCAATAGGAAAGCCATATTTCTGTTGAGCGACCACGTGTTTTGGTGTACAGCTCCGGCATTTCAATTATACCTTGTCGTTATAAAGCATACTGGTGTGAAAAGTAATAGTGATTAGTGTTGTTTATTAAAATATTCTGTGAATGATTCAATTATGAGTGAAATTAAGGTTACAAAAACTCTTTCAGAGCATAGTCGAAAAAGGGTAGTGCAATCAAATAAACATAAACGCACAATTTCTAAGCAAAACAGGTGAGCTTTCTGTAGTTTTTACGAGACAAATAATACTGATTTTTGTCTTTCGTAGATATTCTGCAAAGTCTTCACCTAAATATCCCACCTGCAGTCATAAAGAGGGAACTATCAAATGCAGAACTTTATCTATGATGGACATTAAACGGTTCCATGAATTATTTTACAACAACAAAGATAAAGTAGCACAAGACACGTTAATTTACAAGTGCTGTTATGCACTAAAGCCAAAAAGGTCACTTTTGGCAATAAACGCAAGAGGTAAAAAAAGTGTCTCTATACTGTATCATGTTGTAAAAAACAAACAACTGGTTCGGGTCTGTAGAAATGCTTTTCTTGAAATATTGAATTTAAAAAAAGATAGAGTTCAACGGATTGTTAAAAAATGCGAAAATGTTCCGAAGGAAAATAGAGGTGGCGATAGAATTGGCTTAAAGAATGAAGAAAAGAAGCGCGCGATATCCCATTACATAGAAAGTTTAAAATGTACGGAGTCTCATTATTGCAGAAGTCGCACCAATGCCAGAATTTACCTAAGTTGTACTCTGAATATCAGAAAACTGTATAAACTATACAATACATCTGCAGAAGATCATCTCAAAATTAAGGAGTCCTATTTTAGAAAATTCGTGAACAGGAACTACAACCTTGGATTTGGAACTCCAAAGACTGATGTTTGCTCTGTTTGTTTAAACTTCAAAGAAGAAATCAAAAAAGAGAAAGATGAAACTTTGACAACCAACTTAATAACAAAACAAAGAGTTCATGCCAGAAAAATTTGGCGTTACCCCGACTTCCAGATTCCTCGGCATATTTTTCTCAGCAATATAATCAAGAAAAAGATAATGTTATAAATTATTCCTTTGATTGCCAGAAAAATTTGGCGTTACCCCGACTTCCAGATTCCTCGGCATATTTTTCTCAGCAATATAATCTGTATAATTTTACTATCGTGAAAGGTTCTTCAAAATCGCAGTTACGTTCATACAATGTAACATCATACCTATGGACAGACGTGGATCTTCCAAAAAACTCGAGTATAATTGCCTCCGCCTTGTTTGATTTTTTAAGAAGAGAAGACTTTCCTGCATCGAAAGATACAATTCGTTTGTTCGCCGATGGTTGCGGCGGACAGTATAAAAATTCTATTGTTTTAACAATGCTTTTATTTTGGCTTGTGAAATATACTCCGGCCCATGTAAAAACAATTGAATTCGTCTTTCCTATTGTAGGCCACTCTTTTATGCCTCCTGACCGGGTGTTTGGTTTAATTGAACGTGAGATTAAAAAAAATACATGTATCTGTGAACCCAGAGAATACCACCGCATTATAGAACAACACTCAACACTGAGAGTTTTGGGAAAAGACTGGCATGCCTATGATTGGAAAGCGGCTACTCAGGATATTGTAACGTAAATAAACTTAACTTGGTTTAACTAATTTATTTAACACTTAATCTACAACTTAATTTATATTACTACGCCACTGTATAGCTCGATGGTATGGGTTCGTTCAGACTGTCTTCTCCCTCTTGAGGGCGGTCTATTTATCTCCGATACAGCATTCTCGATGTTTCGAATTCTTCCAGTTGGCGACGGCATGTTCCAATTGTTTCCAATATTGACCGTTGCATTACGCGGAAAAGGGACTGGATGGTTCTCGAATATCTCCGGGGATGATCTCATCGCTGTCGACGGCAACATGTGAGGCGACAGGTCCGGCCTAGGTTCGTTACATTGCCCCCTTCTTAAAGACATTTCGTCCCGAAATTTCATCCTTGGAGTGTGACGATATCTGCATGACTCCCCATATCTGCACCGTGAAGTTCGATGGAAGTAACACTCCACGGTCTTCATGATCGGTCGTGGAAGAGGGTTACAGCAAACCAAAATCTTGACGCCGCTGGATCTGAATATCGCCTCCAGCATACTTCTTATGACTCTCCAGTCCAACCCATCAATACCACAGGACAATTTTGGAATTGCTAGATCCACCAGATTCTGGTCCACCATAGTATCTCTTAGTTTGGTGAGACTCTTCCAGACATCTTCATAGGACGGTTTATCTTGGGAATGCCTCTGGTAACTAGGTAGTAGATGTTTCTCTGGCCTTTCTTCAACTGTAGCACCCCACCAACTTCTGGATTCTGCTCCCGCAGTGTTTGGAGTTGACCAAATTTCTTGGAGAACACTACGGCGATGCCCCTGACATTCGAAGATCTTCTGCCACACAGTGCGCTAGTGCGTAGTCAGCAGGCACCTCGAAAAGGTCTCGTGACTCCTCTCTAGTAACCCCATGTAGAACTTTCTGCCCGTTTGAATACAAGGACATAAACTTCTCGAACGTCATATCATCCTCCGGTGGCTTGAGGGTGCGAACTTGGTCATGGTTTCCAGCGTAGGGCCAACCTGTTGAAATGGACGACCCTTGGTTTCCTCGGGTGGCTTATGGATTCGGTACACAAGGTCGTTTATCCTTTTCACGATCTTATACGGGCCTTCCCACGAGTTCCGCAACTTTGGTGATAGTCCACGACGACGTTTGGGGTTGTACAGCCAAACCAGGTCATCAACCTTAAATCCTCCAGCGTCGGCCTTGATGTCATAGGTCTTCTTCATTTTATCGCTGGCACTCTGGATGTTCAACCGGACTCGTTCTTGGATGTCGTCCATTCTCTGCCGAAGTTTGCTGACGTAGTCCTCTCCCGCAGTGTCTTGTCCTGGCGGTATCCCAAACTTCAGGTCACAAGGCAGTCGCAGTTCTCGGCCCTTATAATACTAGCGGTTTACCGGTGGACCCTTACTCGGGATAGGCCATCAGGAACAAATGAAGATACTGGTCCCAGTCTCTTTGATGGTCAGAGACAACCTTGGACAAGTGGCGGTTGATCGTCCTGTTCATCCGTTCCACCATTCCATCGGACTGCGGATGTAGGGCCGTGGTTCTTGTCTTGCGGATGTTCAGCAGTAGACATATTTCTTGGAAAAGGTTGATTCGAAATTTCTGCCTTGATCCGAGTGCAGCTCCATTGGAATACCGAATCGACATATCCACTCTTTCACCAAGACGTCGGCGACGGTGATGGCTTCCTGGTTGGGCAGGGCATAGGCTTCCGCCCACTTACTGAAGTAGTCCATTGCCACAAGGATGTATTTATTCCCGTGGTCGGATACGGGAAACGGGCCGGCGATGTCAATGGCGATTCTCTCGAACGGGCTGCCTACGTTGTACTGACGCATCGGGGCCTTGGGGCGTATTCGAGGTCCATTGCTAGCAGCGCATACAGCGCACTTCCTGCACCAGTCCTGGACGTCAGCTTGACAATTGGCCCAGTAAAACCGTTGCCTCACTTTCTGCAGGGTCTTCGTCACTCCCAGATGTCCTCCGGCGACTCCATCATGGATTTCCCGCAGCACTTCCTCTCTTCTGTTCCTGGGAACAATTATTTGGCGTCTGTCTTCCCCACCAATATCGGCCTCCAACACACGTTTCAGGATCCCATTGTCCAGAATAAGAGAGTTCCATTGTGCCCAATAGGACTTAACAGCCGGCGAGTAACCTGCGACTTCCTGCCATGATGGTCTTCGATTGCCCTTCTTCCAGCTGACGACTAAGCCAAGGTCGGGGTCTCTCTCTTGGTCTTTCTGGATCTTGCTGTCATTCCAGTTGTCATCCATTGCCGCGGTTCTACAAAGTGTTGTTCTTTCTCTTCTGCTCGTCGGCAATGTGAGCAATCATCTGGACATGGTCTTCGCGACAAGGCATCTGCATTCTTATGGCTAGTTCCGGCTCGATGTTCGATCTCGAAATCGAATTCTTGGAGTCTCTCGATCCAACGTGCTACTTGACCCTCAGGATTTTTGAACTGTAAGAGCCATTTGAGGCTGCATGGTCAGTTCTCAACAGGAATCTTCTTCCATACACGTACTTGTAGAAGTGCTCCCTCCCCTTTTCAACAGCTAACAGCTCTCGCCTGGTGACACAGTAATTGCGCTCTGGTTTGCTGAGCGTCTTGCTGAAATAACCAATGACCTTCTCCTGCCCCTCCTGGATCTGAGATAGGACAGCTCCAAGTCCCACGTTGCTGGCGTCCGTATCCAAAATGAACTTCCCGTTGGGTAAGGGATAGCTCAGAACAGGTGCGTTAATCAAAGCTCCTTCAGCTTCCTGAACGAGTCTTGCATTCTTCGGACCACTGGAACTTTGTTTGACCTTCCGTGAGCCTGGTCAGTGGTTTAGCGATGTTTGCGAACCCAGCACATATCGGCGATAGTATGTGCACAAACCAAGGAAACTCCGAAGTTGGTGAATGTCTTTTGGGATGGGCCAATCCTTAACAGCTTTGATCTTCTGGTCATCCACTGCTACTCCTTCCCCAGAGACAACGTGGCCGAGGTATCGTACTTCTTGTTGGAACAGGTGGCACTTCTCAGGGCTCAGCTTCAATCCGGAGTTCCTCAATCGCAGGAATACTTCCTCCAAGTTTTCACGTGGTCCTCGAACGATCTGCCGACCACAATTATGTCGTCGAGATACACTAGACACGTGTTCCATGAGAGTCCCTTCAGTACTGTTTCCATCAATCTTTCGAATGTGGCGGGAGCATTACAGAGCCCGAATGGCATAACGGTGAACTGCCACAATCCTGAGCCGATGGTAAAAGCAGTCTTTTCTCGATCTTCCTGAGCGAGTTCTACTTGCCAGTATCCACTCTTCAGATCAAGGGTCGAGAAAATCGTGGAACCAGCCAACGTGTCTAGGGTGTCATCTATTCTCGGGAGAGGGTAACTGTCCTTCTTCGTGACATTATTAAGTTGGCGATAGTCTACACAAAGCGTGTCGATCCATCCTTTTTTCTTCACCATTTTGACTGGAGAGGCCAGGACTGTCAGATGGTTCGATAACTCCTTCTTTTCCCATATCGCTGACTATTTTGTCAGCCTCTTCCTTCTTGGCAGAGGAAGTCTTCTTGCTGATTGCCGGATCGGTCGGGCACCCAGTATCAATCTTGTGCTGGACCACATTAGTTCGACCCCCCTTTTCCTTGTCCGGTATCGAAGATGTCTTGGTACTTTTGACTAAATCTCTTAGTTTGGGCTGTTGAGCTGGTTTATGTCTTTGGAAGAGATGGCAACTAATTTTTCTAGTTCTGTGGGCAAGTTGTTGGGTTGGCTAATCGTACCTCGTACGCCCCGGATCCAGATGAAACTGACGAGCAGTGCCCTAAAATTGTTCCTTTCTTTAAGGTCACTGGAAAGTATGTATTCATGACCCTTACCGGTACAAATTTTTCAGCACGTAACGGGTTTTCCCTAGGGCAATCCCTCGTCAATTTTCTCATCATGAAGTTTGGGCTCGAACATCATCACGCTCTCCACTGCTCGCACTCCCGTCCAGGCGAGCCTCCAGGATGGTTTCAGCCCTCTCAGGTTACGCTTATATCTTCAGCCAACAGCACACGGATCAACTCTTCACTTCTCCCATGAAGTACCAGCTCTTCTCCGTTGACACGTAGGACGCCGTCTTTGAAATCCAATTCAAACCCTCGGTTCATGATGTCCATTCCGATGGTTGCATCGTCTTCGATGTCCGCACAAGTGCCTGATGTTTCACTTTAGTGCTGCCCAAAATTATTTCAATCGGTGAGCTCGCCATATACAGTAGCTGGCTCCCCTGTTGCTGTGCGTAGCTTCCAAGTTGTCGGTTCAATTCGTTCCGGTGTTCTGGCAAAGGAAGGGTCCGGAATTGTCCTAGTCCACCTGTATCTAGCAGCATGGTTGCAAGGCTCGTTATTGATGAGACCGTCTACGAAAACACCTCTGTTCTGGCGTTGCAGGATAGCGAAATATGAGTTGTTAACCAGGGCTTGCTGGACACAGTCCGAAGATTGTCCATTCTCGTAGACCTTCTTTAGTTTTCATGCATCGGAGTCGTGTTTTCCAATGTTGGACATTTGCTACGCACATGTCCAATTTTCTAATTCCAGCATTTTATCTGTCTTTTCTCAGGGAACACTTCCTTAATCACTTTCCTTATGGCAGCTTCCAAATTAGCGGGCTCCTGTGAGTCTTCCTCTATCATTCGGACTTTACTCTGGCTTTTGCAAGATTGTTTCGCTGCCTCGAATTCCAAAGCGCGTGCCAGTGCGTCTACGAGATGTGTTGGACGGGCTAGTGTCAACGCTTGTCTGGTTTCTTGGTCACGGAGTCCATCCAGGAATGCTTGAACCGCTAGTCGCTCCATTAATTTTCTGGTGTGGCTGGATATGCGAGACAACCAAGCGTGCAATGTCAGTTTCGAATTCTTGTAGGATTCGCCTGATTTTTGGCAGCGATTTTTCAGCTGGGAGTGGTATACGTGTTCCAAATGGGCGTGGCCATATCGTAATTCTAGATGTTTAATCAGCTGATCATGTCCTCCTGTTCTTGGGCGGTGAGGTTTGTGAATATTTGTCGCTTCTCCACGTAATGCAAGTGTCAGTGCTACAGCTCTTTCCCCTGCATTCCATCCGTTTGCTTTGGCCGCTGCTTCAAACTGCCGGCGGTAATTTGCCCATGGAGTTTTCCGTCGAACTGAGGGCGGCTTCATGGAAAGCTTCCCTATTTCTGAAATGACCTTGACATCTTTTATACCCTCTTGAACTTTATCCACGTTCAAACTCAAGTCCAGCATTGCATTTTCGTTAACCATCTCTGTGGAGGACGCACTATTAATTTGTTTTCCAGCTTACTGATCGTTTCCTTTATTTTATCTACCCGTGTTCATTTGCTCCCTAATTTTATCTATCTCTGTCTCAACGGTTCCCATTCTTTCTTCTAGAAATTTAGCACACCACACAATTCTATTTTAGGCCTTCAGTGTTTTTCCCGGAACTTCTCTTCCAGGCTTCTTGAATTTTCTAGAAGCTTCTCTTCCAATTTCTAGAATTTTCTTCCAGGCTTCTTGAATTTTCTTGGAAAACTTCTCTTCCAGATTTCCTAGAAAGCTTCTTCAGATTTATAGAATTTTCTTGAAGCTTCTCTTCCAGATTTCTAGAATTTTCTTGAAGCTTCTCTTCCAGATTTCTAGAATTTTCTTCAACTTCTCTTCCACATTTCTAGCATTCTCTTCCAAAGTCCTCGAATTTTGTTGCAGCTCTTCTTTCAAGGATTCTATTATCGGACTCAAATCACCTCCGGGAACTTCGAATAAAAATGTTTCGGGGTCCTCCCCCTTCTTGTATAAGTCCTTCTGCAAGTCTTTCCTGAGTACTTGCTTTTTTTTCCTGTTGTTTCCAGTTCCCTTTCCTCCAATTCCTGTTTCAATTCCTACCTTCAAATCCGCAAGGCGCCTTTTCTTTGAACATTTTGTCTTTGACGAGGTATCAGTCTGTTTTACACGAAAAGTTTATCAGTTTGTTAAAATTCACTTCGCGAATTCTTTTCCACGGGCCACCAGTCTATTGTCTGTTTCACGCGAACAGTGTAGCAGTTTATATTCCCACACAATTGTCCCGCTTCGAAAACCGGGCCCACTGTATTTTGGGCTTACAAAAGGTCTATCAATTTATTTTTCTGACTATCCACTCCACGATCACTTGTTTTATTTTCCAAAATCTCACTTCCGACACCAATTGTAACGTAAATAAGCTTAACTTGGTTTAACTAATTTATTTAACACTTAATCTACAACAATTTATATTACTACGCCCTGTATGCTGATGGTATGGGTTCGTTCAGACTGTCTTCCCCTCTTGAGGGCGGTCTATTTATCTCCGATACAGCATTCTCGATGTTTCGAATTCTTCCAGTTGGCGACGGCATGTTCCAATTGTTTCCAATATTGACCGTTGCATTACGCGGAAAAGGGACTGGATGGTTCTCGAATATCTCCGGGGATGATCTCATCGCTGTCGACGGCAACATGTGAGGCGACAGGTCCGGCCTAGGTTCGTTACAATATTATCAAACTGCCAGGAAACTGGCATTTTCAATTCAATCCATCAAAAAGATTTTTGCTAACAAGAGGCAATCAGGATCTGGCTTTAATTCAAGGAGAAGCACACTATCCACCAATGTGGGAATGGCTAGAAGTGTTTGCAAAAAAGGCAAAAGAATATTGTCTATTGCACCGAACAAACTAGGTGCCTGGACGTACTGTTAATAACGAGAAAAAAAAATCCATTGACAATTTATTAATCAAGCATTTTGGACCTGATTGGAAATCTTTGCAAAATCTGAAATTTTATAAGGATGCAATGGAGAACCAGAACGTTCAAGATTCACCCAGCTCTTCTACAATGACAGAAGAATTCACCTGCGACCAAAACCCTGAAGATGACACAAGATTTGTTTAATTAATTTTTTTTTGTTGGTGTTTATTCCTGGTATTGAAGAAAAAATTATTTTTAATTTAAGTGTTTGTTTCATTTAAGAACGATCAAGCTTGTTTATCTATTTGTTTTGCTTAAGAATATTGAGTTAATTTTGATTGTACTTGTACCTACTTGTCTGAATAAAGTTTATGAAGATTAACCAAAAGTAAAGAGTCTAAGTTAAAAGGATCTATCCACCACTTTTTAATATTTTGAATGGTGTTATTGAAATCTTTTCAGAGTTGAAACTCTTCAATAAAATTTATTCAAAACACTTAATTTTGGCTGCAAAACCGCCATTTTCACGTTAATTTTCAAACTCCCCAAGTTCATTTTATATTTCCCATTCTACTGTGCTATAATCCTCCTTGTTATATAAGATGAAAGATGGTGTTTAAGAAACAGTATCTACATCCACTAAATGAGAAAAGTATATTCATTTTATCGATATCAAACAAAACAGTTTTCGCGTTTTTTTCTTGAAACTTAATATTACACTTGGCGGGTTTGCATTTAGATGACTCATATACCTATTTACGAAAAGCAGCAATCCTAAAATTAACTATGTCAAACTAAAACTTCTTCTTAGGCATGAGCAGAATCTTCGAAATAATCTATTAATGAATCCCAGTAAAGAAGGATTGAAATTATCAGGTATAATAGTCAGGCAATAGGTATGGAAGAATCGAGAACGCCGAACACAACGGTAAAAATGAAAGAGGGTTCATATACAATTTCTGAGAGAAGCATGGAAAACTAATGAAAAAGGGATACAGAGACCTATCGCACAATTACCGCTGTATATCGGTAGCTAGCAGGCCTTGCGGTGGGATGAAAAACCTTACCTGTATATCATTCTTCTGAATTGAAACAACGAGCAGGGTTCTGATCCAGATGTTCATATATCACATCCAACTAACAACATCACAACTAACTAGTAAACGGGTTCCACACACGGAGCTACTCTATAGTTATTGAAATAACTCTGTTAATTTCTCCAGTCTCGAGTGTCCATGATTTGGGGTAGTTTAGCGCTGACAAGTTTCGTCCACTGATATACATCTTTTGCATTGATATTGCTTTTATGGCCTATATACCATTTATATCATATTGCTTGAAACGAACCACCACTTACCTATCATATCTACTCCCTTGCTACCTCGGACCAGGCTTTCTCCTCAAGATCTTTCCGGGATACTCGGAAAGCGTAGTTATATAGTAGGAGGCTTCTTCCCTACCTCTCCACAGAATTCACATTCAATATATCTGATCATCTTGAAATCATTCATCGAGACACTTGTTAACAAAAAACTCTCTAATTACTTCCAGAAATTCGGAAACTAGACAATAAAGTTGCTGCAATGTAGTTCTTCAGAACTGATCAAGCACCGATTACCAACTGATTACTAAAGCGCCATTGCGGCCTCGACAGAACGACATAAGAGTGACTGCGGTGATTGGTTTACTAACTTTGGTCAGTAGCCCCGTGTTGGAGGCTCTTAATCAACGAACTGCAACGAAAACAACAGACAAAGAAACACATTGATTATTTGTCGACCGAACTAAATGTTTCGCTAGGTGAAATCTGGTAGGTTCTCATGGACGTAACATCAAAACGGTCAGTTCAAAAAAATCCACAAACATTCTTGAAAGTTGAAATCAGTAATCACCTATCGAGCAGTTTCAACATAATAGGACTGACGCAAAGGTTACGGTCTATCCCCCTCTTTATTCCACAATTTATCAAATAAAACTCTCAAACTCTGGAAAAAATTATATTCTGGAATGATATTGAATTGAACAATGGAACGAACCTTTTTCGCAGGAACTTTTCGATTGTTACTCAACTATTGAAATAGAAAGTTACCACGATGGATTATTTGTAACACCTCTACCGACTGCGCCAATTGTATGTCTTTGGAAAAAACTAAAAGTACAAAGAGAAAGAATGTAAGCATTACAAATATGTGTCATGACTGATTGAATAAAATCATGTTATGAACGGGCAAGGTGAATATGCTGACTCTGTTCCTGGAACTGCTTGCATCTCGAGAGATGCTAAGTGCTGAGTTGCATATTCGGTAATGCAGCTTTATGTTCTCGTTGAATGTGAAAAAATCATCTATATTTTATGTAGTGTGTCCCAAAAATATTCAGAGAAAACTTTAAAATAAAAATAAAATATTGAAACAAAATCGCTCCGCTATCGGTCAGACAGATTGGTCCAGAACGCCCGCATTTGGTGGAGTTTATTAAAGAAATATTGAATTTGATTCGAACAGGTACAGACTAGCAATAATGCATATGCCGGCATGTTTTGAGTGTTGAGTTGATGTATTCAGAATTATAGTTTTATCATTCGGTTGAGTGTTATAATTTGTTGAAGTGGTGGGATCCAGCGTTTCATTTTCTCCTATTTCAATACACCAAAACTCAAATTAGGAGATAATTCAGAAAAATTGTGTTTCCCGACTTACTTACGTGTATGGACCTGAATGCAGCCCTGCTATTTGAGTTCACCGATTTCGATCAGGCACTAACGGCATGAATTTGTTTTGATGTTACTTGCTTTCATTTTGAATGGACTATAGTGTAAGTCTACGCTTGAAAATATAACTACAATTCTCAAATATACTGCACCCACCTTGTTTTCAATTTTTCTTCAATAATCGATATGTTTGACGCTACCCTCTTTACACTGTTCTCCTGGCGTATTTCAATCGTATCGCAAGAGCCAACTTTATGTTATAACAAACATTCATTCAGTCATAGAAAATAGGCCGGTATAGATGAATATACGAATATCAAGGATGACGTTACGACCTATTATTAAGTTTTTTTTATCCTCTATTCAAAATGAAATGTATGTTTTCTCAAAATATCATCCGATTCGTCCGTAAATTACCCCTATAGACCAATCAATAGAGATTTTTTCGTGACAAAAATACTACCAGGAAATTGTTTGTACCATCATAAGGAAGACGGTCTGTAGTTTTATCCTGTTATGTTTCCCCAACTGTCATTTGCTCGATTTGTTATAAACATTTGAAAGCATTGTTTTTGTTTTTTATCGATTTTGACTTGTAACTTGAAAACTAATGAAGCAATCTCGATGTTTTCGAAATTGTAGAGAATCAAAATGCAGAGAAAATGAGCCCAGGCACGACTCGATCAAATTATAAGTAAAGGAGGAAAACCGGAAAAATCGGAAAAAATCTGAGTTTTTTTAAATTCATAACACCGCCATTTTTTGAGTGAAGCAGGCTCTCCACGACATAGTTGTGAGTACTCTATGTGTGAAAAACTCAGGCACTGTTGAATTATTAATTTTGGAATGAATGCAATTTGTTTTTTCAATGCACTGTAGTGCAGCGGAGCTGGATGTGTCATAGATGGTCAGATTTCAATAGTTCTGAAATATTTTGAGAGTTGAAGTATAGTACTACAAAATGAAAATACTTATTTTGCGTCAAAATGCTGCGAAATAGGTGAGAAACTCTTACCAAACATGACCGAAAACCGGCGACTGCATGAAAGAGGCTAAGGAGTGGGGTAAAGCAGCAGATTCATAACCGGCGCAGCGCGCTTGCATTGATATACATACGCTTCCCCGTGTCTGCTGCTTTACCCCACTCTGAGCCCTTTCACCACTCCCCATTTTTGGTCATGTTTGCAGAATTTTTCACCTATTTTGAGCATTTTAACACAAAATGGGAATATACGTTTTGTAGTACTATGCTCTACTAAAAACTTTTTGAAAAAATTTGGGATCGGACCACCACGTCTCTGCAATGAAGTGCATTGAAAATTCAGATTGCAATTTAAAACTGATAATGCGACAGTGCTTGAATTTCACACATGAGTACATATCAATCATCACCATGTCGTGAAAAGCCTGCACCACAATAAGAAAGTGGCAGAGTTATTATTTTTTTAAAGCAGATTTTCCGGTTTTTCCAGTTTTCTCTGTTACTAATGATCCGATCGAATTGCCTTAGGGCTCATTTTTTTTCATTTTTGTATCGATATTGTTTCATTGGTTTTCAAGTTTCCCAAAAAAAAACGAAAAAAAAAATGCTTCTAAATGTTTATAACAAAATTCAATGACGTTAAGTATCTTTCCTGGAGTATTTTTTCACATAATCAATAGAGCAGAAAATCTCTTTTTGGCCTCTACTCAGATGAAACCTATTATCTTCTCTCGATCAGGGGTAATCCCCCTATAGTTTACACAAACCATCCCACCCGAGATTTCAACTAGAGCGTCCTTGAATCATGCCCTTTTAAACTTGTTAAACGAAAATGAATTTAAAATGTATAATCCTGCGCAAAATATATGATTACCCCTAACTTGAAAATATTTTCCCCTTTTTATATTCTCCCGTTTGCTGCGAGGGAAAGGGGATTAATAACCCCAGTTAATAGGGGGGGTCAACTGCGATATTTTTTCCCATTTCCCCAATCCTTTCAAGATGGGCCACCCCAATTTAATAACAATAAATCTATGGATGTACCGTGCTGCAGAGATTAGCTACATCAAAGTAAATTCAGTTACCATCGTTAATAATGACACTATTCTGTTCTAAACATTTATTACTCAGTGAGTCGGCGTTATAATCAGGATATACAGTGCTTTTGTAAATCTGGATACATTCATTTTCACCAAACTTCCATTTCTGGGAATCTCCTGAAACACGTCGATTTTAAATTTCAATATGCCCCATTTGTAAGGAAAATTAAATATACAGTTTAACTAATGACGTCCCCGACAATTTTTCAAATGGAACACCTTATATATTATTCAATTTTCAAATCTCCTGGGAAGTTGTTTTGGAAAAAAAATATCCTTATGGTTTTTTACAGTGCGTCCGTTGAATTATCCTCGTACTATGGATAAATTTGTAAAAAAACAAAGGAATTATTTTCGGAAAATACATTCGAAACCGTCGAAATTTTTTGTTTATTTGGACATTCTTCCGAATTCAATCATTACATACAGATTGATTCGTTGGGGGAAATGATCATCGGTATTTTTTAATGGTAACTCCATTTTTTTT